>AFQZ01001068.1:0-17840 GCA_000222935.2 Aciculosporium take MAFF-241224
CTATATCAGAGGCTTAGCGGGAGCTATATGGAAGAATATGGGTTTTCTCCCCTATCTTAGGGTTTTTCCTATATTAAGAAGTTAGTTGATGAACTAGTTAGTGGCTCTAGCTACCTAGCGTACATGAATAATATAAACCTGCTATATAAGTAAGATAATAAGAGGCTTATAATAAGGTACCTAAAGCTATCCTTAAAATTATAATACTTTTTATATATTTAAAGTATAGTTTACTATTTATAACTAGGTTTTTATAAATATAGGAAACTTTTACTTTACTATTAGTACTACTTTTAGTTAGATTTAGTATAAACTGTCCTTAATAACCTCTTAGTCCTATAAATCTTAAAGCTATTTATCTTAAAATAAATTAAAGCCTAGTAAGAAAGGACTTAAAACCTCTAAATTAAAATTTACTATAATGTTTAAATTATTTAGGTTATTCTTATTCTAGTTATTACTCTTCTTTAGTTTGCTTATTATTTGCACTCTAACTAGGTTTATAGTATTAGCTTCTAACTCTTAGACTATCTCTAATATTCTCTAAATTAAGTAAAATATATAACCTACTAGCTATCTTTCTTTTCTTTAATCTTAGTCCTATTAAGATAAAGTATTTAAATAACCTGCCTGTGTACTTAAGTAATAGTATAAGTAATAGTTAAAAAGGGATAATATTTCTATTTATTTTACTTATCTTTTAAATATCTCCTAATGAGCTATAAAATACTTTAAGTTCTTATAATTTATAAGGATTATAAATAGCTAGGCTATGCTCCCTAGCTTAGCTAACTATGCTTTTAAGTAGAAAATAATACTAAAAAGCTCCTTATTCTAAATTATATAATTTTGCTATATAGCTATTAGCTATGCTAAGTAGTATGCTACTAGCCTTTATATTCCCTTTAAATTACATTAAAAGAGGTATTTACTTATAGCCTTATTAAAGAAGTTAGCCTTTACTTATATCTTTAAGTTAAAATCCTATTATATAAGGATTAGAAATAAAATAAAGGCAGCTTTAAGTGCTTAAAATGCCTTTTTATATTTTTAGAACTAGTAAAACCTAGTAGCCTTTTTAATAAGGTTAGTTAAAGAGCTTATAAGGTTTAAAAAGTTATTAATAAACTCCTAATAAAAATTTATAAAGCCTAAAAAGCTTTATACCCTATAAACTATTTAAAGGGACTTTTAATTTTAAATAGTGTGATGGATTCGAGCTCAAAGCTCGGATCTACACAGCCGGAAAGCGGAGGGCTTTATATAAGTAATACACAAGCGGCTCAGGCCCTAGTTATATATATAACTAAAAAGGAAGGATTATTAGAATTAAATAAATCTTTTCCTTTTCTTTTTTTTTATTAAATAATATTCTTATTTAAGTTACTAGCTCTATAGTTATATCCTAGTAAGACTATAATATATATTATTTATCCTTTTATTATTTACCCTAGAAACCTTAATAAATATAATATAGAGATTATACCTATAATAGACAGGATAATAATAAATGTAATATAATATAACACTACAGCTAACCCGGCTAAGACCAGCGCTATATAAAAGCTACTATACCTTTAAAGTATAGTAATAGTGTAGAAAACAATAAATAAGAATATAGTAAGTAAAATTACTAAGCTAAAGCAATAGCTATAAACAGTATCCGCTTCGGCTGCATCTTTTAATACTAATACAGGCGCCTTAGGCACAGGTGGATAGTAAGTAGCCTTAATAAAAGCAAAACTAAAGAAAAAACCTATTAATATAAGTAACCCCTATAAGGGGAATTAAATTAAATATCTGGTATAAAGGAGTCTTTTAGCTTATAAACTTAAGGCAAATAGCACCTTTATTAGGAATAATTAGAATAAATAGTGTTCTATTTACTAATACTTATTAACTCAGGTTTAGGCTTAGGTTTTACCCTTTTTTAAAGTAGGAAAATCCATTAATTACGCTCTAGAGGAGTTCTTAAAATATCTTAACTCCTTATTTCTAGACCCTTATTAGACAAAGCATACTACTATTAAACTAGATTAAATTAAATAACAACCTAGAGAAAAATTTAATAATTTTTTTATCTGCTTTAAGTAAAAGCTAGTCTTAGTAAGGGGACACTATTAGGTAGAATTTATTAAACTATCTAAACTATATATAGCTTTAAATAAGAAGATATAAAACTACTACATAGGATGTAATATTCCCTATATAAATTACTTTTAAGTAGTAGAGAGATTATAAAGTATTACCCTTAATCTTAAATCTTATAAGATAAAAGAATGCTTAAAGGCTTAACACTATATAATAACCAGATCCCCTTTAGCTATATTCTAAAATAGGGAAGGTAATATAAAGATAACAGGTATAAATATTATATCCTTCTTTAGGTAGTAAAAGATATATACTAAGTAGGTTTTAGCAGAGGAAATACAATCTTAATATAATAATAAATAGTACTTATACTATAGAGTTACTAGATATTAATTAAAGGTATACTGCCTTCTCCCTATATATTCTTTAAAAAGTAACATATATATAGTTAATATAACCATACCCTAGGTTAGATCTAAAGTTAAAAATAACTTAAAAAAAGACAGCCCCTAAGCTTAAGGCTTAGTAAGGGGGAGGAAAATAGCAGTTAGCTACTATAATTACTATAAAAGGTATATAAATAAATAAAAAAGAAAATAAACTCTAATTCTTTTTTACTACTAGTTTTATTTAATAAAATAGCCTTTGCTAATATATAAGTAAATAGTAAGTGTTGGTAACGCTCAGGTTACAAGTATACTGCAGCACAAATGTAGGGGGGGGGGTTTAATATTTAATTTATTTATGTCTCTAAGAGGGGAAGAAGCAGGCTATAATGCAGAGGTATAGTGTTATAGCTACATTACAGCCCTTAGGTTACATGACCTGTAATCCAGCCAATCAGGGTGCGTGCATTCTGTGTGCGACCCACAATTCCTAGTTAATGCTGCGTATCCCTTCTATTATCTATACAAGCGATTCCAATACTTGCAAATTCTCTCTTTATTAAAGAAGAAGAGGAATCGCTCCGAAAAATACATAAAACGCCCTAATAATTAGATATTAATAAACAAGTAATAAAGCGAAAAACATCCTTTAAATAAATAACTTTTGTTAGTCTAAGCCGAATGGTTATGGAGGCAAAGAGTGTTATAGGGGGGGGGGGGGCCAAAGGGTGTAATTCCCGCGTTCAATCCTACTAAATTGGGCGCTTATAATCGCATTTAAATTCATCGAATTTAAGCTCTTTATCGGGCGCTTAATTTGTTGTTAAATTTAGTAGGGAATTAGGACTTTTCTAATCTTTAGCGGCTCCGGCGGCGGCTCCCGCAGCAATTCTCGTAATAGGTCTTTTAACCTATCCTTCTATACGGATTTAGGCTTTATTCTTTGTTATAAAGGTCTTAAGAGCTTTGTTTAGTAAAGCTTTTATTATTATATCCATAGAATTATTATTGCTATTAATCCAGCGGATCTCAGCTACTTCCCTTCTCTTATATAACTACTATAAAGCTATAATATTAATCATTAGCCTCTTTTCCTTTGTCATCCCTAGCTTAATAATACACTTATATAGTAAGAAAGAGTTAGTGCATATAATTATTAGGATTCTCGGCTTATTAATTTAGTTAGTAATAATATTTAGAGTAGTGCTTATTATATAGGTAATGTTAACACCTTAAACCATCCTATATAGCTTAAAAGCTAATATACTTCTTATAACTCTTTTAGATTTTATTAAGCTGTATATTATAATATTTCCTCTAAGGGTAAATTCAGAGGTATTGTTATTCTTTCTTTTATTACCTAGGATAATTACATAGCCTAGTTAAGAGCTAAGGTCTTTATTGTTTGTAAAAGAACTATTAATAAAGATATAAAGAGCAGCGTTTTCTAGCAAGAGAGATATATATAGAAGTTTACAGTCTTAATTGTTGATTTGCTATTAAAGTCTTTTAATAAGCCTTAAAACATTATTAGATTTTAAATGTTAGACTTAGGCAGTAACGGAAAGATTATAAGATGCTTTAGGTTAATATATTAGAGTAATATACGCTTTTTATACTTGCTGTTTAATATATTTCGCTTGGTTGGTTGGGTTATTAACTTATGATAGCTTCCTTCCTTATGCCTTTTATTATAAAAAGAAGGTGTTATTATTAACTTTGCTTAAAATGCAACCATTAAACATTAATGGTATTAAAATCCTTAACCTCTCTTTTAGCTTTATAAGGAATTTAGCGTTTTTTAACTTAATCTCTTTATAATTAAAAAACTTAGCATTACTAAGTCCTAAGGTATTATTAGTCTGTATTCTAATGATTTTAAAACACAAGCTTTTACTAGAAGAAATAAGCAGATAAAGGTTATATATAAAGGTTATTATCTGTAGTCTCTAATAATAATAATTAAAATACGTCGACTACTAATGTGTGCTAGCCTCTGCTATTTCGTATAGTGGCTTAATTATAACCATAATGACATCTGGCGGGTAAAGGTGTGTAATTTATACTGGAAGCTTTATAAGAATTATACAATTAAGCTTTGTCTGTAACTGTATATATGCTTAGGTAATATCCCTTAGCTAAACCGTAATGCCTTTTTTTTTAATAAGGGAGCAAGGGCAATAATAAGCCTTTAACTAGCTCTTTGAATTGTTAGGAACTGCGTGAGAATAACCTCTTTCCTATAGTTGCTATAGCCTTAAATAACATATTATAACTTTTTATATAGGGAGTTAGTTGCCTTACCTTTAACTTCTCTTACTATTTACAAGCTAAAGAGTCTTTTGCCTTTATGCCTTTGCAGGTTAAATTTTATGAATTTAAACATATTCCTTACTAGTAAAGTATTAATCTCTGCTTTATTAGAGAGTTTAAAAGGTTCTCTAGGTATATTAATTTTGCCTTGCGCGCAGAGGTTAATTATAAGTTAAAAATCAGCCTTTTCTTTCTTAGTAAGAAAAGCCTCTGCTTAAGAGTATTTACAGGGTCTTCTATGTCCTCTTCGTAGTAGAGTTATTAGGTTATTAGGGGGGTTTTTATAATTTTCATTATCTTAAACCAGGTCTTCCTTATAAACCAGGTTTTCCTTATAAGAAGATTCCACCTCTAGCGAGGTTATATATAGTTTAATAACTATAGACTAAAACTTTATAGGGCTATAAGGCATCTTAATAATATAAGTCTCTCCTTCTATTAAGAGAAGCTTATAAGGGCTAGTTTATTTGCCTTTTTCGCAATAAACTCATATATTAGAATTTAAAGGAAGAGTGTGTATAGGTAGGGTTATTAGGCCGTTGCGGGTATTAAGAGCATTATGGACTTAGCGCCTTATAAGACTGCGTCTTGCTTTATTTATTACTTTTTAAAGTATCTTAGCTCTTTAGGTAACTATAAAGCTTAGGGGGGAATTATTCGTTATCCTTAGATAGGTTCTAAAGACTAAGAGGGTGGGAATAAGACCATTTAGACTAGCAGAGTTATTAACTGCTTTAACAGCTATTTAAAGTATCTGCTCTTTTAAGAGAAGATCGTTAGCTTTGGTCTTAATAATATTATATGCTCTATAAAGAGGGGCATAATATCGCTTAAGTTTTCTAATACTATTGTAAGCCTTAACGGGAACTTTGTTAATATTAATTAATAATAGTTAAGCTAAATGCCTGAATTCGCTAGAAGCGAAATTCCTTCTAGCATTATAAACTATCTAGTCTAGGGGTCTAAGATATGTATTAATCTAGCACTTTTTAAGGGCATTCTAGATATCTTAAGCTTTTTATTATTAGGGTCTAAGAAAGCAAGCAGCTTAAAATAATATTGCTAAATTTATAACGTATAGAACCGGCTTCTTGTTAATTTGCATAATATTAACAAGGACCTTGTAGTTAAATTCAATATTGTCTTTAAGAGTAAATTTAAATCTACTTAGAGCTTTTGCATTTATCTGGCATTAATGGCAAGTATACGTGATTTTCCCTATGTTAGCCTTATTAAATTCTTTACCAGCCCTGGTAAGAAGGTTATTTAATTAGTTGATTAATGGATAACTAAATCAGTAATAAAGTTAATAGATTTCGGTTTTAGAAAGTATAAAGATGGCAGGTTCTTAAGAACTGGCTGTCTACTAAGGATGTCCTTATTTTCTAATAATAGGTACCTTCTTATATCCTTAGATTAGAAGATTCTTAAGATTGTTAAGTTTAATACCTATTTTATCCATATTTATAATAGAATATAAAAACAGTATGGCACTATTAAGCACATAGAAAGGTATTATGCTAAAAATTATTAGAAGCTTTAAAATACTAGTTAAAGTTACAGTACTGGCTTTAAAGGTAATGGTTCTTTAGTTAGAAGAATACTTAATTATAAGGTTCTTTATGATTTTTATTAGAGCGTTGACTTAGCCTTAGCCAGTAGTTAAAATTCTTAATGCTCCTATATCTAGGAGTATACTGTAAAATATATCTGCTATATATCTTATATCTATAAGATACACGTGTTATTAAGGTTGTTTATTAGTATTATGGTTATAGGGGTCTTTAAGAAATAAGGCATGTTTAAAAGCATTATCCTATAAGAAGTTTACAGTTAATTAGGAAAAGAGTAGGGGATTTAGTGCTTGTGTAAAGAATGTTATAAAGGAGAGAGTATTACAAGCCTCTCTATCGTCTGGTTCCTCTTTTTCGTTAGTAGTAAGAAAAGCGGTGTTCTAAGCGGCTTTTTTATGTTCATCCTTACTACTATTATTAGTAGTAGTAAGTTGGGCTATTTCGCCTTTATAAGCCTATAGGAATGTATAGTATTAGCGTTTAAAGGGTGGTTTTTAGTGTTTTCTGTTATTTTACTAAGTTACTTTTGCTTTCTTTTGCTTAGAGGTAGGATGGTTAGTTAACTAGCATCCTTCTTTATAGTATATAAAGCATTTCTTTAAGCTTGCTCTGGCTTAAGGTTTTTTATAATATATAGCTTGTAAATAGCATTGGTTTGTAAACATTACTATATTAGTATTTTAGTCTGTGGACCGGGCGATAAGGGCATTCAGATTATTGTTAGTAGTTGTTAGTAACTGACTTATAGAGGTTAGTAGTATATCTATTACTAAGAGGCAATTTTAAAGATTACTAATAAATCCTTTAAAGGTTGGCACATTCCTGAATTTAGCATTATAGAAATCATTGTCATTTACTATTACTTATCATACTTAATGAAGAAGAATTATATCTTATTTAAGAGGGTTATAAAGGCTATTAAATATCTTTATAAGTTGGTTGAGAAGAATTTCTAAGCATTCTAACTTATTCTTTATTGGATGTTTTATAATAATATAGCAAAGGCATAGATCAGTAAATTATGTTTTATAAAAGCTCTTATTCTTAGGTGTTTTAAAGTAATTCCTAATGTTCTAAGTCATTTCCTTAAATAGAATTATCTTTGCTCTAAAGTATTTAAGGAAGTATATATAGGCTTTACCTTAAAGCATAATAAGAAAGGCTTTTAGGTAAAGTAAGGGGGAAACTCCTGCTTAAGAACATTTCTCTTTAAAATATAATAATTTCTTATTAATAAAGTCATACACTTCTTTAGAATATTATTCTTCTTTCTAGTAAAGTCTCTTAAGAGTATTAAGAGCTTTTCAATTACTGTTAGAAAGTGTTCTGGTCGGGGTTTATGGTTCTGGTTAAGGGTCTTTAGTTAAATAAAAATCTTTAATATTATTAGAATCCTTATTATTAGAAAATTCTAGTTATTAAGTTTCTTTTCCTTTCTTAGTTGCTTTTTCTAGTAAAGGTTTGTATTCTGTGTTAGGGTTAATGTTTAAGATATTAATAAGATCTTTAGAGACGTTCGATCTTAATCCTCTAGCTATTTCAATACTATTATTATTGTCGGAATCGCTCGTATGGATGATGGAAGGGATACGCCGCATTGACCAGGAATTGTGGGTTGCACACAGAATGCACGCACCCTGATTGGCTGGATCACAGGTTATGTAACCTGGGGCCGTACCGTGGCCATAACACCATACCTCCACATCATAGCCTGCTTCTTCCCCTCTTTTAGAGATATAGATAAATTAAATATTGAAACCCCCCCCCTATATTTGTGCTGCAGCATACTTGTAACCTGAGCGCTACTAACACTAATCAGTGGTTACTAATAACCATAGATTTGTTAGGTCACACCTAGAAGAGACTCGTCCGAACGCTTTTACTCTACATAACTGCAAGAAATTCCAATGTTATGCTAACCAAAGGATTATTTCTTTAATCATTAATTGTTAAATCATCTATAATTATAAGAAGACTTAACTCTTGTGGATCTTCTCCCTTATTGTTAACTGTTACTTGTCTATAATTAAAACCAGATCTTTACTGTTATTCACAGAGAATCAACCAACGCCAACTGCTTCAATTAGTACTAAACACAAAGCCTAAAACACTAAAAATGTCGTCAAGCCAAGGAAAAATAGAAGACTTTAATAAACAACTCTAGAAAGACGTTTACAGAAAAGAACTTCTAAAGAGTTCCCTACCTTAAAAACTTTACAAGCACTGTCTAATTATATCCATAAATTAGACCAGGTTAGTCAATAATATTAATGTTAATACAGCCACTGAACAAGATATCAATAACCGTATTGCCTACACACTCCACTATTATATTCTTAATAAAGGAAAAGGTTATGATCTCCTTATTAACTTCTAACAAGATTACAAAAACTAGACTAAGGATACTTTTAACAAAATTAATAACAACCTTAAGTATACCCTTCGTGATTACCTTAATGACAATGGTGTCAAAACAGCCAGAGGATTGAGATTAAATGTCTCTAAAGATCTTATTAATATCTTAAATATTAACCCCGACACGGAATACAAGCCTTTACCAGATAAAGCAACTAGAAAAGGAAAAGAAGCTTAATAACTAGAACTTTCTAATAACAAGGATTCCTATCATAATAAAGATTTTCATTTAACCACAGACCCTTAACCAGAACCACAAGCCCTAACCGGAACACTTTCTGACAGCAAACGAAAAGCCCTTAATACTCTTAAGAGACTTTACTAAAAAGAAGAATAATATTCTAGAGAAGTATACGACTTTATTAATAAGAAGTTACTACATTTTAAAGAGAAATGTTCTTAAGCAGGAGTTTCCCTCTCCCTTTACCTAAAAGCCTTCCCTATTATACTTTAAGGAAAAGCCTATACATACTTCCTCAAATACTTCAGAGCAAAGATAATTCTATTTAAAGAAATAACTCGGAACATCAGGAATCACTTCAAAACACCTGAAAATTAAAGCTTCTATAAATCATAATTTGCTAATTTACGCCTTCGCTACATCATTATAGAACATCTAATAAAGAATAAGTCAGAATGCTTAGAAATTCTTCTCAACCGACTTACGAAGATATTTAATAGCCTTTATAACCCTCTTAAACAAGATATAATTCTTCTTCATTAAGTACGACAAGCAATAGAAAATAACAACAATTTCTACAATGCTAAATTTAGGAATATGCCAACCTTTGAAGGATTTGTTAGTAATCTTTGAAATTGCCTCTTAGCAATGGACATACTACTAACCTTTATAAGTTAGTTACTAACAACTACTAACAACAATTTAACTGCCCTTATTGCCTGGTCTACAGACCAAAACACCAACATAGCGATGTTTACAGACCGACGCTATTTACAAGCTATATATTATAAAAAACCTTAAGCCAGAGCGAGCTTAAAGAAATGCTTTATTTACTGTAAAGAAGGATGCTAGTCAACTAACCATCCTGCCTCTAAGCAGAAAAAAGCAAAAGCAACTTAGTGGAATAACAGAAAACACTAAAAACCACCCTCTGAACGCTAATACCATGCATTCCTACAGGCCTATGAAGGCGAAATGGCCCAACTTACTGCTACTAATAATAGCAGTAAGGACGAACACGAAAAAGCTGCTTAGAATGCCGCTTTCCTTACTACTAATGAAAAAGAGGAACCAGATAATGAAGAGGCTTGTAATACTCTCTCCTTTATAATATTCTTTATGCAAGCACCAAATCCCCCACTCTTTTCCCAATTAACCGTAAACTTCTTGCAGGATAATGCTTTTAAACATGCCTTATTTCTTAAAGACCCCTATAACCACAATACTAATAAACAACCTTAATAACACGTGTATCTTATAGATATAAGATATATAGCGGATACATTTTATGGTATACTCCCGGATATAGGAGCATTAGGAATTTCAACTACTGGCCAAGGCCAAGTTAATGCTCTGATGAAAATCATAAAGAACCTTACAATTAAGCATTCCTCTGACTAAAGGACTATCACCTTTAGAGCCAGTACTACGACTTTAACTGGTATTTTAAAGCTTCCGACGATTTTTAGCACAATACCTTTCTATGTGCTTAATAGTGCCACACTGTTTTTATATTCTATTACAGATATGGATAGAATAGGTGTTAAACTTAACAATCTTAAGAATCTTCTAATCTAAGGAGACAAAAAGGTACCCATTATTAGGAAATAGGGATATCCTTAGTGGACAGCCAGTTCTTAAGAACCTGCCATCTTTATGCTTTCTAAAGCCAAAATCCGTTAACTTTATTGCTAATTTGGTCATCCGTCAATTAACCAATTAAATAACCTTCTCGCTAGGGCTGGTAAAGAATTCAATAAGGCTGATATAGGGAAAATCACGCATGCTTGCCATTAATGCCAGATGAACGCAAAAGCTTTAAGTAGATTTAAATTTACTCTTAAAGACAATATTGAATTTAACTACGAGGTCCTTGTTAATATTATGCAAATTAACGAGAAGCCGGTCCTATACGTTATAGATTTGGCAACATTATTTTAAGCTGCCCGCTTTCTTGCACCTTAATAATAAAAAGCTTGAGATATCTGGAATGCCCTTAAAGAGTGCTGGATTGATATATATCTTGGACCCCCAGACTGGATAGTCCACGATGCCAGAAGAAACTTTGCTTCTAGCGAATTCAGGCATTTAGCTTGACTATTGTTAATTAATATTAACGAAGTCCCCGTTAAGGCTCACAATAGCATTGGAAAACTTAAGCGATATTATGCCCCTCTTCACAGAGCATATGATATTATTAAGACCAAAGCTGACGGTCTTCTCTTAAAAGAGCAGATACTTTAAATGGCTATTAAAGCAGTTAATAACTCTGCCGGTCTAAATGGTCTTATTCCTACCCTTCTAGTCTTTAGAACCTATCTAAGGATAACAAATGATTCCCCCCCAAGCTTTATGGTTGCTTAAAGAGCTAAGATACTTTAAAAAGCAACAGATAAAGTAAGACGCAGTCTTATAAGACGCTAAGTCCACGATGCTCTTAATACCTACAACGGCCTAATAACCCTGCCTATACACACTCTTCCTTTAAATTCTAATGTACAAGTTTATTATAAAAAAGGCGGATGGACTGGCCCCTACAAGCTTCTCTTAATAAAAGGAAAGACTTGCATTATTAAGATGCCTTATAGCCCTATAAAGTTTCAGTCTATAGTCATTAAACCGTATATAACCTCGCTAGAGGTGGAATTTTCTCACAAGGAAGACCTGGTTTATAAGGAAGACCCGGTTTAAGGTGATGAAAATCATGAAAACCCCCTAGATAACCTAATAACTCTACTATAAAGAGGATATGGAAGACCCTGGAAACACCCTTAAGCAGAGGCTTTTCTTACTAAGAAAGAAAAGGCCGATTTTTAACTTACAATTGACCTCTATGCGCAAGGAAAAATCAATATACCTAGAGAACCTTTCGAACTCTCTGATAAAGCAGAGATTAATGCTTTGCTAGTAAGGAATGTATTTGAATTTATAAAATTTAACCTGCAAAGGCATGGAGGCAAAAGACTCTTTAGCTCGCAAATAGTAAGAGAAGTTAAAGGCAAGGTAACTAACTCCCTATATAAAAAGTCACGATATGTCATCCAAGGCTATAGCGACTGTGGGAAAGAGGTTATTCTCACGCAGTTCCCAACAATTCAGAGAGCTAGTTAAAGGCTCATCATTGCCCTTGCTCTCTTATTGAAAAAGGAAGGCATTACAGTTTAGCTAAGGGATATTACCTAAGCATATATGCAGTCACAAACGAAGCTAAATCGTATAATTCTTGCGAAGCTTCTAGCACAAATTACACACCTTTACCCGCCAGACGTTATTATAGTTATAATTAAGCCGCTATACGGAATAGCAGAGGCTGGCACACATTAGTGGTCGACGTATTTTAATTATTATTGTCAGAGACTACAGATAATAACCTCTATATATAACCCTTATCTTTTTATTTCTTCTAGCAAAAGCTTGTGTTTTAGAATTATTAGAATGCAGACTGATAATACCTTAGGACTTAGTGATGCTAAGTTTTTTAATTACGAAGAGGTTGAGTTAAAAAACGCTGAATTCCTTGCAAAGCTAAAAGAGAGGTTAACGATTTTAATACTATTAATGTTTAACGGTTGCATTTTGAGCGAAGTTAACGATAACACCTTCTTTTTATAATAAAAGGAATAAGGAAGGAAGCTATCATAAGTTAATAACCCGACTGACTAAGCGAAATATATTAAACAGCAAGCATAAGGAGCGTATATTACTCTGATATGTTAACCTAAAGCATCTTACAATCTTTCTATTGCTGCCTAAGTCTAATATCCAGGATCTAACGATGTTTTAAGGCTTAATAAAAGACTTTAATGGCAAATTAATAATTAAGACTGTGGACTTTAATATATATCTTTCTCGCTAGAAAACGCTGCTCTTTATGTCTTTGTTGACAGTTCTTTTGCAAATAATAAAGACCTTAGCTCTTAACTAGGCTATGTAATCATCCTAGGCAATGAAAGGAAGGATGACAATACCTCTGAATTTACCCTTAGAGGAAATATTGTAATATACAGCTTAATAAAATCAAAAAGAGTTACGAGAAGTGCATTAGCTTCTAAGCTATATGGGATGGTTTAAGGTGTTAATATTGCCTACGTAATAAGCACTACTCTAAATATCATCACTGACCGATTAAACAAGCCGAAAATTCTAATAATAATATGCACTGACTCTTTCTTGCTGTACGAATGCATTGTTAAGCTAGGGATAATAAAGGAAAAGAGGCTAATAATTAATATTATGGCTTTATAGCAGTTATATAAGAGGAGGGAAGTGGCTAAGATATGCTGGATTAATGGTAATAATAATCCTGCGGATGTAATAACAAAAGCTTTACTAAATAAAGCTCTTAAGACCTTTATGACAAAGAATAAAGCCTGAATCCATGTAGAAGGATAGGTCAAAAGACCTGTCGCAAGAATTGCTGCAAGAGCCGCCGCCAGAGCCGCCGAAGAATGAAAAAGTCCTAATTCCTTACTAAATCTAACGACAAATTAAGCGCCTAATAAAGAGCTTAAATTCGATGAATTCAAACGCGATTATAAGCGCCTAATTTGGTAGGATTGAACGCGGGAATTACACTCTTTGGCCCCCCCCCCCCCATAACACTCTTTGCCTCCACAACCATTCGGCCTGGACCAACAAAAGTCATTCATTTAAAGGATGTTTTTTGCTTTATTACTTGTTTATTAATATCTGATTATTTAGGGCGTTTTATGCATTTTTTGGAGCGATTCCTCTTCTTCTTTAACAGAGAGAGAATTTATGAGTATTGGAATCGCTCGTATAAATAATAGAAGGGATATGCTGCATTAACTAGGAATTGTAGGTTATACACAGAATGCACGCACCCTAATTAGCTGGATCACAGGTCATGTGACCTGGGGCCGTACCATAGCCATAACACCACACCTCCGCATCGTAGCCTGCTTCTTCCCCTCTTTTAGAGATATAGATAAATTGAATATTGAAACCCCCCCCCTACATTTGTGCTGCAGCATACTTGTAACCTGAGCGCTACCAACAATTATTAAGGTAATCACAAAGGGTATACTTAAGGTTATTGTTGATTTTATTAAAAGTATCCTTTATTTAATTTTCATAATCTCACTAGAAGTTAATAAGGAGATTACGCCCTTTTCCTTTGTTAAGAATGTAGTAGTTAATCGTATATATAATACAGTTATTAATCTGTTATTTAGTAGCTATATTAATATTAATATTAGTAACTAACTTAGTCTAATTAAAGAATAGAATTAAATAGTGCTTATAAAGTTTTTAGGGAAGGGTGCTCTTTAGAAGTTTTCTTTTATAAATATCCTTTTAGAGTTATTTATTAAAATCATCTATTTTTCCTTAGCTTAAAGACATTTTAGTGTTTTAGGCTTTATATTTAGTACTAATTAAAGCGGTTAGCGTTAGTTCTCTATAAATAATAGTAAAGATCTGGTTTTAATTATAAATAAGTAACAGTTAATAATAAGGGAGAAGATTTATAAGAAATAAGTCTTCTTATAATTATAAATAATTTAACAGTTAACAATTAAAGAAATAATCCTTTAGCTAGCATAACGTTAGAATTTCTTATAGTTATGTAAGTAAAAGCGTTTGGACGAGTCTCTTCTAGGTATAACCTAGTAAATCTGTAGTTATTAGTAACTACTAATTAGTATTAGTAACGCTCAGGTTATAAGTATGCTATAGCATAAATGTAAGGGGGGGGGGTTTAATATTTAATTTATTTATGTCTCTAAGAGGGGAAAAAGCAGGCTATAATGCAGAGGTGTGGTGTTATGGCCACGTTACAGCCCTTAGGTCACATGACCTATAATCTAGCTAATTAGGGTGCATGCATTCTGTGTGCGACCTATAATTCCTAGTTAATGCTGCGTATCCCTTCCATTATCCATACAAGCGATTCCGACAGTAAGTATAATAACTATACTACTATAAGCAAATCTTTTATATAAAGCACAGGGTTTCTTATGTTCCTATTAGCCTAACATTAAACAATCTAAATAGCTATTTCTATTAAAAAGCAAGGCTAAGACAGCTACTACTAAGGCTTAACTATAATATCTAGGGTTATCTAGTTTACTATTAATATAAATAGCTAGAGTTTTCTAGTCTTAACATATATAATCCTAGGCCTTACTTAGTTATATATCTTAGGAACCCTATAGTTAAAGTAATATAATATTATAATTTATATAGCTTAAGAGTTACTTATAGTCTAGTTATTAGAAAACTTTTAAGTATAAGTAATGTCTATTAGGAAGGTAATAACCTTAATAATTATAATATTAGGCTCTATATATAGTAAAATAGCATAATAAGTAGTAGTAAGAAAAGAAAAAGATATATAGTTCTTAGCTACTAACTTACGAGATATAACTATAATACTTAACATTACTACACTTAAACCAGACCTAATTAGAACGCTTCTAGACCGCCTGCTAGAAGAGCTCTAGGATTTTAAAGACCTATTTAATAAGGAAAAGGTAAATATATTACTACTGCACAAAGGGACTGCAAACTATTACATTTATTTATGAAAAAACCCTAATAGTATAAACCCTAAGCTTTCTTAGGCTCCCTTATATAATATGCCTTAGAAGTAGCTCTTAAAGATATAAAAGTAAATTATAAATCTTATAAATAAAGGTTAAATATAAGCTAGCTTTTTATTAGCTAGGGCTTTAGTCTTACTTATTAAGAAGGCAGGAGAGGATTAGTGATTTTACGTAGACTATTAGGTATTAAATAAAGTTATAGCCTAGGATAAGTACCTCCTTCCTTTAATTAAAAAGACCCTTTACTTTCTAGCTAGAGTAAGATACTTTACTAAGCTTAATATTTATATAGCCTTTTATAAGCTATAAATTACTAAAAGGAATAAGCAGTTAATAGCATTTTAGATATAATTTAAACTCTTTAAGTAGCTAGTTTGCCCTTTTAGTTTAGTAGGGGCGCCTGCTACTTTTTAATAATATATTAATAATACCTTAGAGAATATATTAAGAAACTTTATAATAGCCTATTTAGATAATATTCTTATTTATACTAAAGGCTTTAAAAAAGACTATATAGTAAAAGTATAGGAGGTTCTATAATAACTAAAATGTACTAGGCTATACTTAGATATTAATAAATATATATTTATAGTTATAAAGGTAAAGTACCTAGGTTTTATTATAAAAGCTAAAAAGGTTATCTACCCTAACCTAGAGAAGATTACAGTTATTTAGGATTAAGAGCCCCTTTAAATAGTTTATAGAGTATAAAGCTTTTTAGGCTTTATAAATTTCTATTAGGAGTTTATTAATAACTTCTCAGACCTTATAGGCCTTTTAACTAATCTTACTAAGAAGGCTGCTAGGTTCTACTAGTCCCTAGAATATAAAAAGGCATTTTAGGCGCTTAAAGCCACCTTTATTTTATCCCTAATCCTTATATAATAAAACCCTAATTTAAAGACATAAGTAAAGGCTAACTCCTTTAATAAGGCTATAGGCAGATGCCTATCCTAATATAATTTAAAGGGAATATAAAGGCTAGTAGCATACTACTTAGCATAGCTAATAGCTATATAGTAGAATTATATAATTTATAATAAGGAGCTCTCTAGTATTATTTTCTGCTTAAAGGCATAGTTAGCTAAGCTAAGGAGCATAGCCTAGCCGTTTATAATTCTTATAAATTATAAAAATCTAGAGTATTTTACAGCCCCTTAGAAGATATCTAAAAGATAAGTAAGATAGGTAGAAATATTATCCCTTTTTAACTATTACTTATGCTATTACATAGGTATACAGGCAGGTTATTTAAATACTCTATCCTAATAGGACTAAGATTAGAGAAAAAGAGAATAGCTAGTAAATTATATATTTTGCCTAATTTAGAGAATATTAGAGATAGTTTAAGAGCTAGGAGCTAATACTATAAACCTAGTTAGAGTATAAATAATAGGTAAACAAGAGGAGAGTAATAACTAGAATAAAGATAACCTAGATAATTTAAATATAATAGTAGGTTCTAATTTAGGCAAACTAGAGAAGGGTAGTAACTAGAATAAGAATAACCTAGATAATTTAAATATAATAGCAGGCTCTAATTTAGAGGTTATAAGTCCTCTCCTACTAGGCTTTAATTTGTTTTAGGATAAATAGCTTTAAAATCTATAAAACTAAGGGGTTACTAAGGACAGTCTATATTAAATCTAACTAGGAGTAGTACTAATAGTAAAGCAGAAGTTTTCTATATTTATAGAAACCTGGTTATAAATAGTAAACTATACTTTAAATATATAAAAAGCGCTATAATTTTAGGAATAGCTTTAGATACCTTATTATAAGCCTCTTACTACCTTGCTTATATAGTAGGTTTATAACTTGCTTATATTAGGCTACTTAGGGTAAAATACTACCTTTTAAGCGCTATATAGGGATTACTACTAGGACAGGATATTAAAGGATATAGCATAGTATATACAGAACTACTATTACTTTAGTAGGTATAAGAGCTAATAACTTTATTAGGATTTATTAAAGCCTATACTAGCTATAAACTATTATTAGTTATAAATCTCTGTGGATTTTATAATAAAGCTTCTAGTATATAATAAGACATTGCTATGCTTCCTAATAGTTATTACAGACTGTCTCTTAAAGTATATACAGCTAAAGGCAATAATAAGTATAGCAGCTAAAGCGTGCACAGAATGGTTTAAACATTACTAGTAGTATTTCTATAGATTCCCTTACTAGATTATTTCTAATTATAGTTTAGATTAGCTTAATTGCTTTTAGACTATACTTTATAATTAGGTAGGTATTAAGTAACAACTATTTACATCCTATTATTTATAAATAAATAGTAGTATAAAAC
>AFQZ01001067.1:0-17936 GCA_000222935.2 Aciculosporium take MAFF-241224
CAGCAGCAACAGCAGCAACAACAACACCAGCAGCAACAGCAGCAACAACAACATCAGCAGCAACAGCAGCAACAACAACACCAGCAGCAACAGCAGCAACAACAACACCAGCAGCAACAGCAACACCAGCAGCAACAACAAGCAGCTGACGACCATGAGCGCCACCTGCGTCGCCGAGTCGTTCGACATGAGCCTCGTGGTCGAGATTCTCTCGTCGCACGGCTTCGCCATCGACCCCGACAAGACGGGCTTCGACGCCACCGAGGTGGTGCACGCCCGGGGCGTCAACGGCGGCGACATCTTCGTCTTCCCCTCGGGCACCATCGTCACGTGGTCGCTGCCGCCCGACGTGGTGACGAAGCAGCTCCTCCGCGCGGCCCACGACGCGCACCCCCCCGCCCTCCGCGAAGCAGAGGACCTCGACTTCGCCACCGACGTCTCGCGCGCCGAGAGCACCATCAAGGGCGACAGGGTCGTGCTCGGCACGCGGCGGGAGCACACGCGCGGCGACAGGCTCGACACGACGCTCGCCAAGATTGCCTTCTCGTCCGGCCTCGCCCGCAGCACCAAGCTCGCGGTGCTGGAGAGCGCCCTGACGAGCTACTTTGAGAGCACGCGCGACATCCCGGCCATGCTCTCGCGCGGGTCCGGCCTCCCCCTCAGCCTCAGCCTCGGCCGCCGCTTCATCCTCGGCAAGACGGGCGAGCTGCTGAGCCTCCGCGCCCGCCTCAACCACTACTCGGAGCTGACCGACTCGCTGCCCGACCTCTTCTGGGACAGCAGGTCCGAGCTCGGCCTCGAGGCCTACTACGACCAGGTCGGCCGCGCCCTCGACGTCAACGTGCGCATCCGCGCCCTCAACCAGAAGATGGACTACGCCCAGGAGATTGCCGCGGTGCTGCGCGAGATGTCGAGCGAGCAGCACGGCACGCGCCTCGAGATCATCATCATCCTCCTCATCTTTGTCGAGGTCGTCTTCGAGCTGCGCAGGATCCTCCTCGAGTCGAGGCAGAGTGCCGAGCGGCCTGCCCAGACGGGTGCGCCGAGGGCGTGACGGGCCATTGTCAACCACTTCATCGCCCCTTTTCTCTCGGCAGCACGTCTTGGCGCGATGGTCGAATGGCGTTGCGCGAGGACGCACACGCACACATGTGTATGCATGAAGCATATGCAAACACACACGCACATACACACACATATATACATGAAGCATATACAAACACACACGCACACGCACACATATATGCATGAAGCATATACAAACACACGCACACGCACACACATATATACATGAAGCATATACAAACACACACATGTACATAGGCGCTAGACAAACAATGATACCCGCCCTGCTCGCACAGCACGCCTCCATCAACCCACCCAAACACGCACGCAACCCATCACATCCCGGCTCCATCTGTCTCGCACAAACGCCATCGCATCACCACGCCCCCGCGCGCACCCTTCCAAAGCCTGCTGCCTCCGCACCCCACGTAGTCAAACACCGCCAAGGATTACATTCCCTCCGCTCCTCCCCTGTCCAAGTCCACCGCCACCCCGACAGTGCACCTCGGGGTTTCCCTCCGGGGGCCCTGCCGGGGGCCGCCTGCGGCGAGCTGCCGCCGGAGGCGGACCTCCTTACTATATATACCACAAAGAGCTATGTAAATAACCCTCTCTTGTAGATATCCCTCCGGGGGGCCCTGCCGGGGGCCGCCTCCGGCGGACCTCCTTACCATATTATAAAGAGCCATGTAAATAATCCTTGCTTGCAAATATCCCTCCGGGGGCCGCCTCCGGCAGTGAAGCTTGCCCGGGTGGACAGGCACACGCAAGTCCGGATGCGTTCCCTGTCATGGTGCATGCCCGCAAACGGGCCTCTTCCCATCCCGCCCCGTACAGCCAGAGCCCCCGGGGGGACATCCAAAGGGGAGCATCAGGACGTGGCTTTTTCTGCACGCAGCGGGTGAGTCCGCCTCCGGCGGCAGCTCGCCGCAGGCGGCCCCCGGCAGGGCCCCCGGAGGGATATCCGCAAGCGAGGATCACTTGCACAGCTCTTCATGACATGGTGAGGAGGTCCGCCGGGGGAGGAAAAACACCAATGCACACGGCCGACCACGACGACGCAAAGGCCAAAGACCAAGACTGATGAATCCCCCCCTGTGGTGCCGTCCCGTCACCGTGTATGGCGGCCGTCTGACGACGCATGCACGCGCCACCTGCCTGATACGCCATATTTGCGTAAATCTCCTCGTCAAGAATGTACATCTCCTCGGTGAGACCAAACAAAGGAAAAGCAAAGCAAAGGGGGAGGACACAGGGCGGGGACGAACGACAAAGAGGGGGAGACGGAAAACAAAACAGACATGTTGGACAGCAGGCAAGGCGCGGGTGAGAACAACAGAATACAAAGTCTCTCTTCTCTAGAAACACCAACGGTCCGGTCCAGCCCATCCACACGTGCTGGGTACGTGGATCCCGCTTCAGCCTGCCCTGCCCAGCCCACCCGCAAGCTCTACACGTAATCCTGATCAGACGGTGCGAGAGTCCCCCATCACCCGTCGTCTCTCAAAAAGGCGGCAGAACCAGAAGCACCCGTCTCGCAAAAAAGTGGTGACGGAACAAATCGAGAAAGGTGGATAGAATAAATCACGTCTCCGTCTTGGGTAAGCTGTAGAGGAGGCGAAGAGAGGATAAAAAAATAAATCACGTCTCCGTCTTGGGTAAGCTGTAGAGGAGGCGAAGAGAGGATAAAAAAAATAATGTCTCCGTCTTGGGTAAGCTGTAGAGGAGGCGAAGAGAGGATAAAAAAAATAACGTCTCCGTCTTGGGTAAGCTGTAGAGAAGGCAAAGAGAGGAATAAAAAAAATAAATCACGTCTCCGTCTCGGAAACAGCCTGCTGCTGCTGCTGTGCCTGCTTCTCCGCCTGTCCCCCCCGCCCCCCCGCCCCGGGAATGAGCGGCACCGGAACAGGCGTAACCTTTGCCGGCGGTGTTCCATTCGCGCCCTGCCGCCCCCCGCTGGCCGTCGGCGGCTTCTGCTGGCTCAACGAGTTGGCCCGCGCCGCCGCCGTTGTCGCCGCCGCCGTTGTTGTCGCCGCCGCCGTTGTCGTCGTCGTCGTCGTCGTCGTCGTCGTCGTCGCTGCGCCCATGTACCCCGGCTGGGACGACGTCCCGCCACCATGACCCATGGCGCTTCGGTCCTGCGCCGCAACCCGCGCCTTGGCCTGGTCCAGTATCCGCTGCTGTTGCGCTTCCGGGATGACGGTGTGGTAGCCCGTCAGGCCGGGCGACTGGCTGTACTGCGCGTGCTGTCCCTGACCCGGGTTGCTGGCGTTTCTCTTCATCTGCGGCGTGCCCTGGCCCTGGCCGGGCGTTGCAAGCCGTTGGCCCTGCTGCGCGTTGGCCGGACTGTGGGCGTGCCGCGCCGGTACCTGGACTTGGGGTGACATGTTTCTCGGCGGCTGCGGCGGCACGCCGCCGTTCGTGTACGCCACGTAATTCGGCTGGCCCGGTGTCCCGGGCTGTGATTGCTGTTGCGGCGGTGCCGTCTGCGCCTGGTGCTGGAGACGCACGCCCGCCGCGCCAGGCGTCCCCTGCTGCTGGAGCTGGCCGTACTGCGGCCGCTGCTGGTTGGCGTACTGCGGCATGTTTTGGTGACCGTAGGGCGTTTGCGACTTGGCCAGCTGCGCCGCATACTGGTTGGGATACCCGTTGGGGCGCGAGTACGGGTTCGGCTGTGGTGGTTTTCCCTGCGGAGCGGGACTGCCCGTTGTCGGCGTCGGCGTCGGCGTCGTCCGGGCCTGTTGAAAACTGGGCGTGGGCATGGACCGAAAGTACTGCTGCGTGTGAGACGGAGTCCTCGACGGCGTCGCGTATTGGCTCGGATGCTGATACTGGGTTCCGTACGGGGTAGAGATGCCGGCGGGCCGCTTTGTCTGCGCGACTTGTGCGGCCGCCTGCTGCTGCTGCTGCTGCTGCTGAGCTCTGATGCGAGCCTGAGCACCGGCCTCGTCCTCTTCCATGACGCCCCGATATTGATCCGTTTGTATTTGAATCTTGGTGCTGATCAGCAGCTCGTCGAGCTGGTCGCCCTTCAGCTTGGCCACCGCATAAGGCGGCAGCGTCTTGATGATGAGCGCAAGCTGCGACCTGAGCATCTCGTACGTGGCCTGTTCCTCCTCCGAAGGCTGGTGCGGTCCCGAGTTGGCGAGCATGTCGCCGTTCACGGGGTCGCTCGACTGACGGTTCTGTGAGTTGGGCAACGAGAGGTTGCGGATGCGCTGGTAAGACGCCAAGGTCTCGATCATGTCCGTCACCTCGCTCAGGATATCATCCACCTCCTTGTCACCATCCTCCTGTCTGGAGCCCATGACCTCCTCGAGCGAGGGGTCAACCGTGGTCTCGTCCCAGTTGTCAATGGCCTCCTGGACTCGCGCCTCGTCGACTTGTTCAAGCTCGCCTCCTCCTTGCCCGTCGGAAGGATCCACGTCGTTCTCATCTTGGTAGTACTCAATCTCAATCATTCGTTGAAAAGTGCGCGAGCCAACTTGTTGCCACCACATTCGTCCGGCAGTCCCGGAGGAGACGACGGCTGATGAGTCATCCCTGCAGGGAGCAAAAGTGGAAAAGGCGCCCCTGAACAGCGACTCCATCTCCGACGTCTCGAGCTCCGTGACGGATGGTCTTTTCCCGGCCAGGCTCTGGGCTCGCTCTCGTTGTTTGGTCTTGATCTGATGCGAGGGCGTGGCGTTGCTGTAGTCCAGATAGTGGCCGGCCGAGAGCTTGGTGTTGAAATAGCAGTTTCCGCGATACTTGCATGTGTTTTCGAGCTGAGGATGATAAAAGTCGAGGGTGTTGCCCTTTGCCTGCGTCTTTGGCTGCTTGGGTGGTTGCAGGGGGAGGAGCGGTCGTGGCGCACCAAACACCTCACCCAGGGTCTGCGTCCGTTCTTGCGCATGGTCTGGGAACACGCGCGTGAAGGTGACGCCGGATGGCAGCTTGAACTCCGTCGGGTCGACGTCTCGCGACAAGGGCAGGCTGGAAAAGAGGCGCCTCTCCTGCGGTGCGTAACCAACCACGGACAAGATGGGCCTGCCTCGATCGGTGCGCACGGATCGGGCGGCAGGTGTTTCGGGGTATGCCTTTTCGCGTTGGAACATGGCCAGCGCCTCGTCCTTGAACGCGGTGATGCGGGCCGCATGTCTGCCGGGGGCTGCCGCGCCGCCAGCCGCGTCCGAAGCCTTGGACTCTGCTTCTGAGAGAGCAGCATTGGCGGCGGAAATCATGTCCGCGGCCACGTCCTCCATGTGTGTGTATGCATCGGCGGCAATCTTGTCCGATATTGACTGCGGCGGCGGGGGTTCCGATGACTTTTGCCGCTTCGTCTCGGGCTCTTCCACAGACTGCGGGTGTTCCAGCGGTCGTTTCAGGATACAGGGTGCAATGTCGATGCTGCGGGCGGGATGGTCAGCTTGTTTGCATTCAATGATTCATGGTAAATCATCTCTGACACGGGTCGCGCGATGCTGCTCTCCTTTTCCAGGGCCGTGCTGTTCATGACGGGTGGTGCGCTGAGAAAGGGGGCGGAGAAGAAAGGAGAAAGGAGAAAGGAGAAAGGAGAAAGGAGAAAGGAGAAAAGAAAAGAAGAGAAAGGAGAAAGAGAAGAGAGAGGAGAGAGGAGAGAAGAGAGAAGAGAGAAGAAAAAAAAAAAAAAAAAAAAAAAAAAAGACCGACTACCTCGTCAACACATCAAAGTAGTTCTTGATCAATTCCTTTTGTTTCCCTGCAGCCCAGTCGTGCCTCGCCGCCGCACCCGGCTTCTTCTGTTCCCGCACACCACTCATCGCCTCGGCGCCGTCTCCGTTTTCGCTGTCGCGTTTCCTCTTGCCGGCCCCGGCGAGATGAACCTCGTCCTCGCCCGCAGGCGTCGACGCGCCGTTCGCCACGCCAGGCGCTGCTGCTGGAGCCATAGCGGGGGTGTTCTGATGCCCTGGTGTTCTGATGCCCTGGTGTTCTGATGCCCTGGTGTTCTGATGCCCTGGTGCCCTGGTGCCCTGGTGCCCTGGTGCTCGTGTGCTCGTGTGTGCTCGTGTGCTCGTGCCAGTATGCTCCGGTGGTGATGCTGCCGCGCGCGCCTCGTCACGCCTGTCGGGGCTCGTCGCAATGCGCGGTGGCGGAATAAAAAGTTCGTCGTCGTTCGACGAACGGGTTGCGTGGAGAACGAGAACAAAAGACGGTTGGTTGGTTGGTTGGTTGGTTGGCCGCGACGCAAAGAGCCCTCCCTCTCTCTCATTCCAAGCCTGGTCGAAAACTGGCCCCTCTGCCTCCAACATGAACCGGGCGACCAAAGGGAAAAAAAAAAAAAAAAAATAAAATAAAATAAGAAACAAGACGTAAAAAAGGAAAGAAAACCTAAAAAAGAAAGAGAGAAGGGAAGGAAAGAAAAGGGGGGAAAAGAAAAAAAGAAAAAAAAGAAAAAAAAAGAAAAAAAAAGAAAAAAAAAAGAAGAAAAAAAAGAGAAAAAAAAGAAAAAAAAAGAAGAGAGAGAGAATTCGTCACGCGTGCGGAATGGCCAAGTTCAAGGCCCGGCAGACCGACGGCGCGACTCTTCACCGTCTCCCACCAACAAACGGGAACGGCTGCAACGGGAAACGCAACAGAAGGGGCCGCTGGGGACGAATCCAATGTGTCGACTCCTCGTGAAGCAACAAAGCAAGCACTCTCACTCGACTCGGCTCGACCGGGATGTGCACGCTCCCTCTGTCTTCTGTTCTGTTCTGCTCTGCTCTTCTGCCTGGTCTTGGTTCCCCAAGGCTAACCAAGGCTAATGATGCCAGAGAGGGAAGACGCCAGCCGCCGAGCACGTGACCTGCGCCATCTGTCATCTGTCATCTGCTATCTGCTCTTTGCGCTGCGTGCCAACTTGAACTTGCCGCATGTCACGACATGGAGTAAAGCACATCACAGCTGATTGTCAATCATTCATCTCAGTTCTGATTACTCGTCTATGCTGGCCAAGGGTACACAAATCACATGTGCTCCAGAAACCCGCTTCCTGAATAAAAAAAAATTAAAAAATTACAACATCGTACAAGCCAGCTGCAGCTGCGCTCGGGGAAATCCATGCCACCATCAAATAGCCTCAAACAATCACCCATATTCTACCCCGGCTGCTATCAGCACCAAGCGCTGCCCAAAAGCGGCGATAAGATGCCGCCCCTTTCCGTCTCGGAGAGGAAGAAAACATAAACAAGAAACAGGCGTCTCCCGGATTCTCTCTCTCTCTCTCCATGTACTCAACCAAGGAAGCAAAAGCAGAAAACAGACAAATCAGCTCATCATTTCCCTTTCCCTCAGGCCCATCTTTCTCATCATACGTCGGCTCCCTTGCCCACATAAAACCAATACGTCCCTTTCCCCTTCCCATCTAGGTATCTGCGCTAAAAATCGCTCGTGTGCCAAAATTAATATGGAAAAAAAAAAAAAAAAAAAAAAAAACAATCAATGATACAGATAATACAACAATAAGATTAAAGCGCCAGGCCTGTGCCGCCGCCGGTCCATCGATACAGGCTGAGGAGCTCCCGTCGCCGTTGGAGCTGCTCGCCAAGATCTTCTGTGACTCGCCCGCGAAGCATGGCCAAGGCACCACGCATTACTTTACTAAACTTGCGCTTCGTGTGGCGTTAGCAGGACGCTCTCTTCGTACCATGCCCCCCCCCTTCTTCCAACAAGCCAGGCTGGCCGACAAAACGCAACAACATACCTGGTAGTCTGTATTCAGCGTAGCCACACAAGCGTCATGTGCTCGCACCATCGTCTCACACGCCCTAACCACATTCGGTGGCACTTCTCCCTGCAGTTTGTCTGCCATGAGAAGGAGGAGAAGGGATCCTTGGAGGAGATAGACACCCAAGAAGAAGGGCATCAGCTCGAGCCCGGCGTCGTACTCGAGGACCTGACCAATGGCTTCCGCTGCAGCCACCGCGTGTCCCGACGCCGTGACAAAGTCCGATGACGAAATCCACAAGTCTTCGTCGTCGAGAAGACTGGTCGGGTCCCATCTGCCTTCGAGCAAGATGTAGAGCACGTGCATGACGTGTGTGCCATAGGCCGTGACGGTTCGAGCCTGTATCTCCGAGTCGGTGGCACGGCTCGACGTGGTGTGCACCGAGTGAGCAGATGGGCTGTTGTTTGGCTGCGTTCCTCTCCGGGTCTCCATGTACCCCTCAAACCCACCCGACTCGTCCTTGCCGCCGTCGCTGTTGGGCAAGGTGCTCCGCGAGTCGAATCGCCTGAGGGACTCCTCGTAGGCTTTGAGGTGGCCTCTTATTTCCGAGACCTGTGCGGCCCATTCGCCAGACGCTCTGAAGGTGGAACCAAATCTCGGGTGATTCCTGGCGTGATGAAGATCGACAATTTCTCCGAGAATCGTCATGAGCGGTAGGAAAAAGCCGTAGATGCTCAGGCCTCTGCGTTGGAATTGGGGCCCGCTGGGTGGATGCTTGCCGCCGTCTTCGCCTTCAGAGAGCATGTTCATCCCGTCGCCCCGGTTCTTGCTGCTGCAGTCTGATCCAAAGTCTCCGTTCTGCCAGGCCGCCTCATCGAGCGGCTGTCGGAGGCCCTGGCATTCTACATCAAGCAGGAACAGGGGTCGGTTGTAACAAAGAGCCAGGTGTCGATCCGCAATATACACCAGCCACCAGACCCGCCGTCTTTCCTCCCTCTCCTCCTCAGAAACAAATCCGGGTGTGTTTCTCACCAGGTCGTGCTCGTCCAATCCGTCCGCATCCATGTCGTTCTGGTCAAGGCTCGGTCGAAGCTCACTTGCTAGCATCTCGCGGCCCAACTTAAGCTCCCGAGCCAGTGACCAGGCCACGTTCCACCACCGCAAGCTCGATCCCTTGCATTCGCCGACCGCCGCGACGGTTGCCAGGTGAATATAAGTGATGAGATCATCGAGCTGACTGTTTGCCCCAAGGGCTTCGGATTCCCCACCGAGGGCGGCATCGATGCTGCTCAACGAGCCAGGCATTACCGGGCCCAAAGCGGTCATGACCGGGCCCGCCGACGTTGGGCTGCTGTCGGAGGCTGGCTGAGCAGAGGAGCCGTGAATGAGGGGCTTCAACAAAGAAATCGTCAAGTCGAGCAACTTTTGACAAATCTTTCTGCGGGCCGAGGGAACGCTGGTGAATACAGGAGCGTCGCTCGTCTGAGCAGCTACCCAGAGCATGCTGGCCAGGAGAGCGGGCTGGCACTTCCTAGGTTTCGTGGGGTGGCAGATTGCCCTTCTTCGAAATACAGATCCGAGAACATAGGGTGACATGGGATGCACGGCGGCGGATGACGATGAAGCAAAGTAGGAGTCGATCAAATCGCACCCCAGCTTGACGGGAATGATATTGGCCAGGTGAGGTGAAAGAGGTTGCAGGACCGGGTATCGTAGCACATTTTGCCCAAAATGATTGTTCTGCATCGGTGGCTGAAACTGGCTTGGTGGTGAGGACATTGGCATGGCCCATGCAGGCGAGGCCGCGGCCGTCATCGGATACCCACCCATCGGACTGCCGCTCATTCTAAAATTCGGTGTATTGTTGAAATCGGTTGGACTTTGCGCCATCATGCCAAAGGACATGTCGGGGTAATGGTGCATGTTGTTCTGATGCGAATGGGTGGTATAGCCTTGGCTACCACCCATCAGGTCATCACTGGCCATGCTTTGCCTGTCGTAGCTCGTCGACATGCTTCCATATCCGCCCATGTTCATCCCCCGTCCACCATTCATGCCGTCGGACGTGATCTGAATGGGATGCTGCATATGAGAATGGTCCGGAATGTCTCCATACTGCCCCGGGGTCGAGGCCGAGTGTCCATGATGAAATTCGGGATCAATGGCGGCATTATCGCCCAGTCCTGTATCCTGGACGTTGCCAAGGCTGGTGTTGGACATGGTGTCGCTCCTGGTATTGTCCATGAGGCGATCGCCTCTGTCGTCGGTGGCCGGTGAGTGACTGGATTCCTTGCCGTCGGATATATCGCCGGAGGGGTTGGAAACCACAGCAGCGGCCTGGGCAGCGGCCCGCTCAGCTAGATCCTTTCTTGAGGCCTTGCCGCGCTTCTTCTTTTCTCGCATATATTCGCAGCTTAAACCAAATTCTAAGATGGATCGGTCAGAGCTGCTTGCAATTACCCAGGAGATCAAGTCCCTCCGCATGAAGCTCGCAAAGGGGATCAATGAAAGAAGAAGAAAAGAAAAGAAAAGAAAAGATAGTTATATTGAAAAAAAAAAAAACCCCCCAAGAATATTTCAGAAATTGAAGAAGCGGAAACACTTACCAACACAATGCGCACACGGAAGCTTTCCGTCACACTTTGTCCGAAGCTGATTACACTGGTCACAAGCTCGGCTGATTCTTCTCCTGACAGGCCCAGAGGTACCTGCCTTTTTTCCCGAGGATCCTGCATGATATACTCGCTGTTTCGGATGACTGGTGCGTTCAAGAGAGCTCACCATCCGTGCATGAGACGGGCCCATGTGGTGCTGTTGAAGATGGTGGTGATGCATGCCATATGGCGACTCGTGACTCAGCGACTCAAAGAGGTTGTTGTTCCCATGATGCTGCGCGTGATGCGGTTGGGAAAGAGGATTATGGAGAGCCGAGGTGGGCGTGTTGCTATACGGCGAGTACCGGTGCAGTGGATTGGACAACATGTCTGGTCCTTCTTTCGGGTCTTTGACTTTTCCGAAGCTCGTGAGATTCTTCCCAGAAAACACCGCGCTTCTCCAAATCCCTCTGATGGGTGGCGAGGAGCTGGTGGTATGGCTATTGCTGCCACCAGATTGCTCGAACAAGAATTTCGAGGTCTGAAGGATTGTCTACTTGCTCTGGGGATTCCCGTGACTCCTAGACTGAACGGAGATCCAGCGAGTTCCTAAACAGTCAAGCCTAAATATCCAAATGGGCTTCTTTACCCGTCCGCGTTGTCGATCCTATTACAGGTTGAGAATCAAGGCTTCAAAAGACGAAGCATCAGATATCAAAGTAGGGTTGTCTAATGTCGCCTTCGATTGGTGTGGTGGTGTTGGGTGCTGGCGGTCCGGCGGAGGTGGGTGGTGGGTGTTTAAGCTTATAAAATGTCTTGGGGAAAACCGGGAAAGCCGTACCCACACCCATGTAAGACGGCAGCAGTGATAAGTCGGGGGGGGGTGGGTTGTTGATGAGAAGTAGCAAAGAGGAATAGAAGGCGAGAATGGGGCTGGCCGGGATCGCGGGGCGAGTTGGTTGGCAAGTGTGTGAAGAGTAGAATAGCTGACTGCTACATCTATTTGTCTTGCATCGCTGGGTCGAGGAGAACGACGGCCGGCCAGAGATTGCTCCGAAACAGAAGAAGCAGATGGTAAAGTACCTAACTGTTTCGCATGTATGTATCATGTCCGTACATACGCTGAGCAAAAAGGAGGAGAGCAACGGCACTTGGTTCAAGCGTTATATTCCGCTCGCCATGTCCGACGCCAGGACACCGGCCATGAGGCACAAAAAGTCCCAGACGACGGGCGCCGAATGCCCATGCAGCGCAGGTATCATGGTGAAAGGCGGTAGACTAGGGGGTGTTCATGTCAAATGCGCGACTACGTCTCAGATGTACCCCGTACAATAACCCTGGGCAATATATGCCGGGTCGACAGGGTGTGACGAGCTGGACACCTCATTCGCAAAGCAAATGCGACGGAACAGGGCGTGACGACGACCAGACCCAAATGGTCGGATGTAAAGTAGAGGAGGGGCTTTGGTCCTGGCGGAGGTGAGGTAGTTTACGTGAGAGCGTGGGCGGCGGCCCTGCCAGCGGCGCGGATGAAGCACTCTAACGTATGATCCCCCTTGTCCATGACTTGTGTGGACGTCAGGGGTATCAGGTATGCTATATTGTATCCTCTGGGCACGTTCTAGGTACGACGCCACAAGCGTCGACCACTGGCGAAGGACCGACCGGTGGATGGACGGCGATTCAAGCAAGCTCTCGGCGGACCCACGCGTCCGATGCCAGTCCTGGATCGGGTGCGAGTACACAACGTACAATGAGTTGCGTTGCCAGTAACATAGAGAGGGTGGTGAAGGGTGGTGGTGGTGGTGGTGAAGGGTGGTGGTGGTGGTGGTGGTGAAGGGTGGTGGTGGTGGTGGTGGTGGTGGTGGTGGTTGTCTCCTTGTCGCTGCATGTACATGTGTGTGCTGCTCTACGGACCTCTGACGAGGCAGAACAACGGCACGGACGTTCATTCTGGAGCCATCTTGGTTCCAAGTCTCCATGCTGCCTCAGCTCCGTGATTGCCGGACGCGGATTCCCCTCGGTTAGATGCAAACGCACGCGTCCCCCTCATCTCCTCATTCGCTCACCAACGTGCACGCACACGCGCACGTGTTGGGACGGGGACGGACTCGCCGTAGTCCATCTCTTGCGCTTTTTGTGTATGCTGATTGCCCAGTCTTTGAGACCAAGACACGCGCAAAACCTTCAAAGGGAGAAGAACCTTTCAGACAAAGAACGAGCAACGAACAGTCCCCGGCGATGCCACGGCCAAGCACGGGTCGATGTCGTTCCGGTCGGTGTGTTCTGCCACGCCTCCCCCGGACCTGTGGCCTGTATTCAGTCAAGCAGATTGATTGATGCCATGCGCCGCTCCATCCACCTCGGACGGGCCCCCATTTGGTGGGAAATCAATCATTGGACGTGGCGAGCCTCGGCTGCGCATTGCCCAAGATGGCCAACGCGGCAACATATCAAGCGAGCAAGCCACAGTTCGGTCCTCGGTCTCACACGTTTCCCGATATAGCCTGGCTGGGGTTTGGTTGCCGTTCTGAAATGTACATTCGGTATGTAGACGTGTAAACTTGGTGGTCCAAGTATGTAGGTTTGCAGGTCGGGCATGCATAAGGAGAGTTGAACCATTCTGATTTGAAGGACGGTGTAGAAGAGTTGCATGATGGCTCATCCTCCGTCGGCTCTGTGATCTCCGGACAGTGCTTGACGGTTACCAAAAAAATATCGTCAATTTCGTGGCGTCGGCTTGGTGGGGTTTGGACTCCACCTTTATCTTGTACGATGAAATCGGTTCTGAATGATTTTTGGGAAATGAAGGGATTGACCTCTTTGCAGAGTTAAAGGACCCTGGGGCATAATTGTCCTGCCTGCCATGTGTCGGGGATATGCGGCATCTGGTTCCTGTGACGCTCGTTTAGAGAAAGAGTACAGTACTTGTCACACACATTTGTACATGTGCAGCAGATATGCACATTTACATTACGTACCTTGCAGGGGAAGGTGACGGCCATTCAAAGACGCCGGCCAATTGGCTAATTCTCTCAGAACCCCGGCGTGGGTTTATTCCGACGGGCACCGATGAGGGAACTGGGATGCTTGCGTGGGCCAGCAGGTGCAGCATAATTGTGTAGATGTGCGAGGTAATGTAGTCGACCTTGACCCTCATGTTTCTGTGCAGGCTCTGTACATAATCTGCAGCCTCGGAAAACCATGTACGTACTCGTCGTCGTCTGGCAGTTTGTTTCCGTCATCCATCCCCGTGTGTCAGCGCAGATGTAGTCAAACGGACAGTCGCGACGCACGTGAGTCAAGCGAGAGGAATCCAACGAGACAAGTCAGACAGAGCGATAGACGCGGCCCTCATTGTGCCCACCATTCCCCCCATCAGATCAAGTGCGGAGCGGGAACGAACCCCAGAATGACTCGAGAAGGGACCTTTGAAGAAGATTGCCTCGCACCAACCTGTCGGGCCAAGAGAAGGTAAACAAGAATGAAAATGAATTTAAAAATAAAAATAAAAATAAAAATAAAAATAAAGAGGGAGAGAATGATGGAATTGCGTCATGCATGCATGTGCTTCGTCATGCCGCGAGGGAGGGAGACTAGATGATGTCTGCTATGCGGAAATCCCCTAATCTATAATGGCAGGCGGTGTGATATGACAGCCCAAGTCCTTGCGACAAGGTGGGTTCGCTGTGGTCTGATGAAATCCAGTGGGCTGATTGACACAAGCGTGCAAGCGTGCAAGCGTGCAAGCGTGCAAGCGTGCAAGCGTGAAAGAGTCGGTGGGTAATGCCACGGGCCCGGTCCCTCAGGAGAAGAATCCTTCGCGTGTGGTGAGTCGAGGTTGATGGGGGAGGTCGAAGCGGCGTGCGTGGTTGCGTGGTTGCGAGGTGCGAGGTGCGAGGTGCGAGGTTGCGAGGTTGCGAGGTTGCGAGGTTGGTGGTGCGTGGTGCGTGGTTCGTGGTGCGTCGTGCGTGGTGCGTCGTGCGTGCGTCGTGCGTCGTGCGTCGTGCGTGTGCATGTGCGTGTGTTGCAACGTGCTGCAACGTGCTACGACGAGCTGCAACATGAACAATGGTCAAGAGGACCAGACCCGCTCTTTCCCTTTCTGCAAGCCACAATCTGTCACCCCAACGTCATGCCGTCCACGTGCCCAGCAATCAATCAATCATGGCCCAAAAGGTTCACCTTTTTCAAAAAAAAACATCTCGCCGTGCGTTGAGCGAGGCCATCCGTCTGGCAGGCTATGGCTCCAATTCCGACACTTTTCACGATTGAGCAGAATGCGAGGCCAGAAATTTGAAGAGTCAACTTTGCAAACACACGATGACTTGTATAGTCGAGGCACGCTCTGTTTTGGTCTGGAACGGCATTATCTGTTCTTCCTTCCCTCCCGCCTTCCTTCTTTCTTTCTCCTCTCCTCCAGCTGTTTACAACCAGAGTACGTCTTTTTTTTTTTTTCGTTATTTTCTTTTCTCCTTCCTCTTTTCTTCTTTTTCTCCTCCGTCTTTTTTTTTTTTTCCTATTTTAAATCGCAAATCCTACCTCCTTGCGGATTAGACTAATGCTTAGGGGGGGGGGGGGGTTGCCTGGGTGCCTCATGCTGCGACGACTCGGGGCGCGCTTTAGCGTCGAAGCTCAGAAAGAAGGTGGGAAAGAAGGTCGGAAGTAAGCCCAGAGAGAAGCTCTTCTGTGACCTGAAACGCGACGATCACTTTTACAGTTAGGGTGCAACCAACATGCAATGCAACAACAACAGGGCGTCGACAACAAAAGCTTGCCAGGGCGTACCGAAAACACAATGCCCACCACGCAGGAGAAAACCGACCACACAGATACAGACCCGAGACCCGACTACCTATGCAATGGTGACCCCCCCCCCCCACTTGCCGTGACGGGCGGGTACCAAAATATCTCAAGTTCTCAAGACGGATCAAGGTGGCATCGAGACCTACAGTACCATATGGGCCATGGTTTTTTTGCTGGTTGCGTGGGCTGGGATCCGTGTGTGGTCTGTTTGTGGCCTGTGGATGCATGTCCACATGTACACATGTACAGTACATACTTGGATATGTCACTACCTGGGTACCTACACACATACAGTACGACTGTATCAATCGTGCCCCTCTCCCGCCAGGACTCAGGATCCATGAACCATGGCTTTTGCGGCACTTGGAATCCGGGAGGGTCTCAAAACGGATGCTCTGAAGATGGCCTCTGCACCTGGCACCGGGACCTGCGGCGTTGGGTGTGGTTCCTGGCCTCGCCGTTCGTGGCCTCCCGTCTGGTCGTGCTACATGGTGGTAGACCGACTTGTTTCTTCCCAGTCTCTTGGTCTGCCGCGCTTCGTGGACCGTCTTACTTGTTGGTCCGTTTGACGCTGTGGCCTGTATCACCCACCATACAGCGCCAGTTGGTTGTTTCTTACACCGTGGCTTACGTATGTGTATACATGGATGTTTTTCACTTGGGTCAAGATGAGACATCTGCTCGGTCAGATCCGCGAGGCCACTTGCGTCGCACAAAACCACATGACCTGCTTTGCTACCCATGATGAGGGCGCCGCCACTTGATCCCTGCGCAACAGCGTCTTTCTTTTTTTCTTTTCTGGTTTCATAGGTGTGTTCTTTTTTAGCTCTCTTTTTAGCTCTCTCCCCCCCCCCAAAGTTCTTGCGTTACACGAGTTGGTCGTATTTGCTTGTTGAGCAAAGGCGTCATGGCCTTTTTTTAAACATTTATCTATACACATGTGCATGTATCATGATATATCGGCTGTTGAGTAATAATGCATGAAAAGGCGACAGCCGCACCCTCGTCTCGCACACCCACTCGCGACTCGCAAAGATGATGGGTGTCGGCATTTCTGCGTCCTGCTCATGACGACGCCTGCTTCCCAGATCCACCCAAATACACACGCTACCTGGAGGTTTTCCGAAAAGGCAGCGGCAGATGAAACGCACATGCTGGCCTATAACTGCGGCTCACATATCCATCCTGCAGGCCAACACGAAAGCTTTCCATGGATCCCATGCGACGAGTGCTTCAATCCTGGACCACGTGGTGGAACCAGGTTCCTGGGGCAGCAGGGCCAGCAGGGCCAGCAGCAGGGCCAGCAGCAGGGCCAGCAGGCAGGGCCAAATACGTCTGTGTGTGGCCGTCTCGAAGGCCATGGAACGCGAAGCCGGTTGACCTCATTTTGCGATGATCCTCTTGTGGTCCTCTCATGACTGCTCCTGGGCATTACGAGACGGCGCTAAGGTCCGGGCTTGGGCCACATCCTCGTGCTTCACTTGCGCCCGATGCGCCTTGGGAACGGAAGATCTGGGCTGATGAAGAAGGGTTTCTTTCATGTTGTTGCCGTTGCCAGTAGTCGGGCATGATGACATGCACACACACACACACACACACACACACACACACACACACACACACATGTACATATCCATGTACATACAAGAACACATGGGTACGCAACGCATGTACGTACTTGGGTATGTACGTCCGCAGCTAGATGCAGAACGGATGGAGATTTCACCAAGGCCGGCCTTGGCTTGCCTTGTCAACATGGATCGAGGGTAGCGTTTTACTAACGCAGTCGTGCATTATACTCATTAAACGTATTCTTCGGCTTCCCCATCTCATGCCACATGTCGTCGAGGGCTCTCTATACCGCGACAGCCTATGTACATGGAAGCGTACGCACGTACACATGTCCACGGCAGACAGGGCCAAGGAAAAGGCACGAAATCACAACAAGAACAACAAGAACAACAAGAAGCAGAAAGACGGCATGCATCCGACGTGAAGGGACGAAAAGGTGTCGACAGGCCGGCCACGTCTAGAGAAAATAAACCCGCTCGTCCACGCCCACGTTTGTCCGGCTCCCTGCCCGCTCTCTGTTGCATTGTTGCCCTTCCTTCGTATCTAAAAAAAGGGACATGACCACACACACCCTTTCGTTGGGGGAGGAGGAGAACAACGACAACGACAGCGACAGCAAGACTACACCACGAAGAAGAAGAAGAAAGTGGCCCAGATCTGATAACACGTCCCCCCCCCCCCCTCCCCCCCAATAAACAAACTACACACACATGGACCTACAGAGATGCACCTGACCACCGTACCCAACTTGCCGAGGTCGACTACAGTCCATGATCCCCCCCCCCCCCCAAATGGTAGATTCCATTTCCCCCCCTCTCCTCGCCCTTCATCGAAGCTATTCTCCTCCTCGTCGTCCCCAACCCAGTCCATGTAGTCATATCAATTCCCTCCTAAGCAGCATGTATCCAGGCCTTCTCCGCCCAAACCTTTTGCGCCCAATCCCAATCCCCCCCATCAGGTCCCCATCATCAGGTCCCCATCATCAGGTCCCCATCAGGCGACAGCCGTACATCCCGAGCGCAGCCCATTCACCACGCACCCATCCATCCATCGCTTGCATCATGCATAAAAGGAAGGGGGCGGGGGCAGCCGGTGGAGAAAAAGCGAGGAACCTTGCGGAAGGAAGGAAAGGAACAAAAACTAATGAAAAAAAAAAGGGGGGGGGGGGGGACACGTAATAAAAAGGGGAAGGAAATTAAAAAAAAAAAAAAAAAAAAAAAGAAGAAGAAAGG
>AFQZ01001066.1:0-17939 GCA_000222935.2 Aciculosporium take MAFF-241224
CCTCCTCGCTCCTCCTCCTCCTCCTCCTCGCTCCTCCTCCTCCTCCTCCTCGCTCCTCCTCCTCCTCCTCCTCCTCCTCGCTCCTCCTCCTCCTCCTCCTCGCTCCTCCTCCTCCTCCTCCTCCTCCTCGCTCCTCCTCCTCCTCCTCCTCCTCCTCCTCCTCCTGCTCCTCCTCCTCCTCCTCCTCCTCCTCCACCACCAATGCCGAGGTATACAACACGGTCCCTTCCTCGGGCGCCCCCGAACCGACGTCGGGACCGGCCGCCCATCGCGCACCATGTATACACGATCCACCCCGACACAAAAGAAAGTGCTAATGTTTTCGTGCCGACCGCCGCAGGCGACTACGTCGACCGCGGCATGTTCAGCGTCGAAACCATCTCCCTCCTCGTCTGCCTCAAGCTCCGCTACCCCAACCGCGTGCACCTCATCCGCGGCAACCACGAATCCCGCGGCGTGACCCAGTCCTACGGCTTCTACACCGAGTGCTCGCGCAAGTACGGCAACGCCAACGTCTGGCACTACTTCACCGACATGTTCGACTTTTTGACCCTCAGCGTCGTCATCGACGACCAAATCTTCTGCGTCCACGGCGGCCTCTCCCCCTCCATCCACTCCATCGACCAGATCAAAATCATAGACCGCTTCCGCGAAATCCCCCACGAGGGCCCCATGGCCGACCTCGTCTGGTCGGACCCAGACCCCGACCGCGACGAGTTCTCCCTCTCCCCCCGAGGCGCCGGCTACACCTTTGGCGCGCAGGTCGTCAAGAAGTTCCTCGCCGTCAACGGCATGTCGCATATCCTCCGCGCGCATCAGCTCTGCCAGGAGGGCTTCCAGGTCCTCTACGATGACCGGCTGAGCACCGTGTGGAGCGCCCCCAACTACTGTTATCGGTGCGGCAACATGGCGAGCGTGCTCGAGGTGAGCGATAATGGGGAGCGCTTCTTCAACGTCTTTGCCGCGGCGCCAGAGAATGACTTGCATAAGGATGCGCAGGCCGCGAGCGACAAGGCCGCGGATGGGAATACGCTGCCGGATTACTTTTTGTGAAGGGGGGGCCTTTGTGTGTATTGTTGGGTCTTCTTGTTCTTTGTATGATTCTTCTCGTCTTGCACGGCTGGTGTAGGCAAAAAGCGTTTGGTTTGTGATTGATTGCATACCATCTCATCATGTTACTACTTATCTGTTACAGCGGCTGCATAGAGTTGCATTGGCACCTACCGAGGTATCTTGCCCGTACCATGTAGGTTACCTTACCTACACACCTACCTACCATACTAATATGGAGAGCATTGGACCATCCTCTTCTTCATTTATTCTCTCCGAGCCGACATCATGTAGCTGCCTCCTTGGCCAAATCTGCTTCTATTCTTCTCCTCTCCTTATTGACATGCATGGGCGCTATCAAGAACAAAAAAAAAATGCAATGCAAATGTCCTTCCATATAAGAGCATATCTGCAGGTATTCTCGTTACTCGTTACGCTGAACAAAATCAAATGATGCCACCCCCGCGCCGTTGCCTGGTGAAATATCCCGGCAAAAGACTACCAGTCCTTGGCAATGTCAAAGCTCCACTCAAAGCTGAGGTGCTTCTTTCCGTCATCGTCGACGAAGCTGGAAACGGCGTTGTAGTGGCCACGGGCGAGCATACCAGAAGGTGCCTCCTCTTCTTGAACTATATTGGGCGTGTTTAGTATATCCTCGTTGAGCTCAAGGCCTTGGCTGCCATATTTCATGGTCGTAGACTTGGACTTACACTTCTTGACGTACGTGGGCTGTCCGTCCGTGTTGGGTGCATAGCTTCCCTTTGGATAGGGAAGGAAAAAAAGAGATTAGCGCAAAACCTTTTGGGTGGGACTGGCACAAAGCGTTGAAGCGACGACGGTTCGTTCTCCTTTTGTTTTTTGATGGGGGCGCGAGGGTGACTTACAATCATCTCCGAGTCCTTGGACACACGAATGCCCTTGCGCTTGACGACCTGAACGTAGTGCAGACCGCTTAGAATCTCGTGCTGGACTTTAAATTGAGCACTCATAGTGAACTTGGAGCCCTCCTTGATCTTGAACGGCTTGTCTTTGAGGCTGTTTTCACTGCCGGGAGTGGAAAGATCAATGGTCACGGGATCGCGTCCGGCCGACTCCATGGTGAGAGACAGGATGATGCAGACACGAGGATCGTTGGCGTCGGAGATGTCTTTGCCGTTGCCCAGCCCGAGAGATTGCTTGTATCGCTGAAGGGACTCGTCCCCGGCATCTGAGACGCATAGGCCTATTAGCTCCGAGTTTGTATGATGATGCGTAGCGTCCAAGAAGAAGAAAAGGAAGAAAGTTGGGGACGGACGACGGGCCCTTGGGGTTCATGGGCAGCTTCGCAAGCTTTGAACTGCCAATGGCAAGCTATGCATTGCCCAAGCGTGGGGTACCTGTAAGAGCAAGCGAATTTTCAGCGACTGCAGATATGACATACCCATCTGCTGGTATTCGGCCAAGCTCTGCTTGGGTTGAGAGAGCTTGTAGCCCTGCGTCTCCTCGGGCATCGTCTCGTCATCGTGGGAGGCCATCTTGAATAGAAGGATATCGCCGTTGTGCGGGGTGGTTCGCCTCAGTATAAAACGTGTCAAAAGTGGACCGAATGTTGGGAGGGAGCCCGGCCTGTGCAATAAAAGGTGTACGACGATTAGAGGAGATGAGCGAAAACAAATGTAGGCCGCCAATGCAGAGGAGAAGAAAGGACGGAGAGAGGGCAAGATGGAAAGGCACAGGTCAAGGTTGAGAGTCGAGAGGAAAGGGGGCCGAGAAGCAGCGCAGACGAGGTCGGTAAGGAGAATGTGTGTGCCAGGGCGTGCACGGATCGCGGTTGACTAGTACTACCTAGGTACCTACCTCCTACGTAAGGTACTTACCTAAGGAAGTATGGAGGGGCAGTGGCAGCTGTTCTGCACGGTACATTGTACACATGCTGGGCGTGGTGGGGTGCTTGGTGCAACGGCCGCTTGATTGGTCCATTCGACCACGCATGCATTGAGCAGACATGAACCCTGCAGGACTCCAGCGTTTGGAGCAGACGCAGCACGCACGTGCAGCCTTGACAAGACAGAACAAAGACAGACGCACACCCTTGGCTCCTTCCCCATCGCCAGCTCTCGGCCGCCGCCCACAGCTTGCAAGAAGACAAAGGAGGATGGACAAGGAGGGGGCAGCTTGGGGCCGCTTGGGGCCGCTTGGGGCATCGTGAGAATGGGCTTTGACTAGGTCTCGATGACGGCTCAGAGCTGGGTCTCCATCCGGATACGCTTCGGAACAAGTCTGGTTCTGTCTGCTTCATTCTACTTTTAGGTACTTGGGTAAGTAGGTAAGTACTTGGGTACTGATCACGTCCACATGTACAATTCGCAGGTGGGCAGTACTGTACCATGTACCTGCAGCATGGACCATCGGACCCACATCATTATATCACCATGACACGTCTGCTGCCACGGCTGTCTGGCATCAACAGGTATACACGTTTTTGATGACGACGGGACTGGATGCAAGAGAGGAAAGCTCTGGAGCAAACCTCGGCCTGGTCAGCACACATGCATATCCAACGGACGCGGACTGGGCCTGCTCCCGTTCCGGCACCGGTGTCGCGTGTGCAAGGCGGTGATGCAGCGACTATGCTGATGCTGGCTGGCCAAAGGATTCAGTCCCTGTCGCCAGCCAGAATTGTCTGGCTGAAATTGTGACAAGCGTGCAACGCGTTCCTTCCTCTCAGTCTGTTCTACCTTCTCCGGCTCAATTGGCTGTGGCTGACGCTAGTGGCTGGCCTGGCCAGGCCTGGTGTGAGCTTCCACCGTCTGCGCTGATTGGCCCAGAGCACTGGTCAATGTTTCATGCGCGTCGTCGTCGAGACTCTCCCTCCCGCATCCCCGTCTGTGGTTCTCGTGTCTCGCTCTCTCTGCACCTGATCCGCAGGGTCGATTCGACATCCCATATCCATATCCATCTGGCTTGCCGTGCTTGTTGCTTCCTGTGACCTGGCTCGGGCTGTCGCTGATATTGTATTCATTTTCTTTGTTCTTTTGCCGACGTCGGCGACGGGCTTTGGCTCCGCCATCCATCCGGCCGTTCGAGGTCTTGTATTCTACTTGGTACGTATGCCCTTGGCCCATGAATCCTTCTCCGTCGCCGACGCGCCGGGGCGAAAGAGGGAAGATGACAACAAACTGGCGGCGTCGGCTGCTACGGGAGACGAGACCATCTTCGCTGACCGTGTTAAAGGCTGTTACAAAGCTGCTTGCGCGTCAGTCCCGCGACTGCTCTCACCCGACACGTTCCCCGGCTCCCTCCCTGTCTGAGCGTCGCGACGTGGAACCGACCGCCCAAGGTCACGACCTGCTCTGGACGCAAAAGATGGCAACGCCCACTGATCGAAGACTGCCCGAGCGGCACAACCCACTTCTACTCGAGGATGTTCCGGAATGTAAGTCTGCATTCTCGAGCTTCATTTTTGCCTTGCGGCGCCACTTATCCATGTACTCATGCACAACTCGTCTTTGACAGACCTTGATCTCGTTGCGCGCCGTCGCCTCGGTCAGACGAAACTTACTCCCAAGATGGTCGGCGGAGACGATGCCGATTCCACTTCGCTCGGCGTGTTTGACTACGCCCATCTTCGAGCCCCGCTCCCCAAGGGCATCGTGTCGGGCATTTTCAAGTCAAGCCCGACAAGCTATTTTCTGATGCGCCGAAGCTTTGACGGCTACGTGTCAGCAACCGGCATGTTCAAGGCCACCTTTCCGTACGCTGAAGCTTCTGAAGAGGAGGCTGAGCGCAAGTACATCAAGTCTCTCGCGACTACGAGCCCTGAAGAGACGGCTGGCAATATCTGGATCCCCCCCGAGCAGGCATTGGCATTGGCGGAGGAGTACAGGATCGGAACCTGGATCCGCGCCCTGCTCGACCCTGCCAAAATCTCCGTGTCGTCGAATTCGACCACCGAGTCGCCGGTTAAGATCATTGCGGCACCTCCCAAGTTCGATCTGGTCAAGGCTCAGACCAAATTGGCGCCCCCGTCCGCACCCGCCGTCACCAGGAGCTCACGCAGCCGCCGTTCTGTGAGTCCCATCAAGGCCTCGAAACGAGCGCTTGCGTCTCCACGAAAGCGTGCCACCAAGTCCAAAGCATGCTCACTCGAACCCGTCGCCGATGGCCCAAAGGTGAATGGCCATGTCAAGAAGGGCAAGCAGGACGAATTTGCATTGCAGTCGAGCGAGTTTGAGCCCGCCATCACCATAGATCCCAGAGCCGAGGACACGACGCTTAAGCTCCGAGTGGACGAGGTGTCTAAAGATGAGGATGGTCATGAGACAAAGCACACCGTCACCGAGGTCGATATCCCTCTGCCCGCGGCCGGCAGCCCACCCTCTGCGGAGGAGACTGCCAAGATGCTCGAGGCGGCGAGGGAGATGGTGCAGATGGGCAAGGACGAAGATGAGAGAAGTGCGTCGGGGCAGATGAAGTCTGCGGAGAAGAAGGGCAAGTCAGACACTGTTACAACCGTCAGCTCTACGATCAAGAAGGGCAAGCGCAAGGCTGCCGACATGTCCGTGTCGGAAAAGGACGACGAAAGCAAAGCCGACAAGTCTGAGAAGCAGGAGGCAGAGGAAGAAAAACAGCCGCGGGTCAAAAAGGTCAAGACCGAGGCGGAGCTGCGAAAAGACAAGGTCAAGAACCGAGCCTTGTTTGGTATCGGTGCCACAGTTGCTGTCGGGTAAGTGAAGTTCATGTTGGGGGGGGGGGGGTTGTCACGCTGAAGCGAGGCCAGCCGCCCGGGGGTTTTTTTTTATTTTACGAATGGTACTAACATGATTGCGCAGTGCTCTTGTTCCCTGGCTGGTTAACTTCCTGTAGGGTGAAGGCAAGGGGGAGAAGGGGTTTGCTACGTGACGGCTTGTTGGCGGCAATTGCTGGTGCTTCTTCAGATTTCTTTGAATACACTCCAATAGGGCGGGCGGTGGAAGGAAAGCGTTTAAAGACCGACCATCGGGATTGGCGCAAAAACTCAGAAACATCGTTTTGGTTTCGTTTTCTTCGTGGTTGGATGAAATGTCTTTTTCCTTTTTTCTACTGTTTTCGTGGTAAGGATGGAGCTATTCCACGTGCGAGATGAGGATACCCGCGCCTTTTTTTTTTTTTTTTTGAACCCGGAGCACATTGGGCTTTCAGTCATTCATTGTCGGCTTCTTCCATTCTTCCTGGCCGGTTAGGTATCAGGTTGATGGACATTTTTTTCATACATTTTTTATTTTTATTTTTATAAACCACGCCCGTAGTGGTTTTTTTTTTGCCCCTTTTTCCCCCGTCTTTTCCCTTTTATTCGGCTCCAGAGAAAAAAAAAAAAAAAAAAAAAGGTTAGACGCAGAGGTTGTTTCGTCCAGCATTACGGCCGGCCACCTTTGCTTTCATTGACGTTTGGGTGTAAGGCGTCGGGTGGCTTTTTCTTTTCCCCCCGGCATGTGTGTAAGGCGGCGGACGGAGCCGGGGATGCATGTATGTATGCGATTGGTTTCGGTGGCGGGTAGTGAGAGCAAGACGCTGCAGCGCGATGGCAGGGCTCCAAGGGGGGATTTTCGCCGACAGAAATGCCATTTTATTCTCCAATACACAGTTTGCAAAGACGAGGTGAAGCGATTGTGTTGTTTTGGGTTCCATGTACCAATGTCAATGTACATGCTCATACGTAAGTACCTAAGCGGTCTAGTGCATGTGGGGCACTCCCTTTCCCCACACTCGGCGGCGACCAGCCCGCGCATGCGGATGCGCGTTGCCGTCGCCAGCCGCACGCAGCTGGTCTGGCGGCCGGCAACGGCCGGCTTCTCGTCCCCTCGTTGGGCTTGTCTTTGAACGAGGGGGACTTTGTCTTTCTCACCTCGATGTTATTCCGTCTTTATCCTCCTTTCCTCCTTTTCCTGTTTCTCCTCCTCCTTCTCTCTTTTCCCGTTTCTCCTCCTCCTTTCCTCCTTTTCCTGTTTCTCCTCCTCCTTCCCTCCTTTCCTATTTCTCCTCCTCCTTCCCTCCTTTCCCGTTTCTCCTCTCTTCACCCCGTCCCGAGAACGGAATCGAGGTCCGTGACGGTGTCTTCCTGCGCAGCCAGTCAACCCATCGACATGAGTCTCCCCGCGAGACTTGCGAGGACGCGCCACGGCGGTCTGGCGCAGACGAGGAGGAGGGGCTTTGGGTCTACGGCGAGGAGGTGCGAGCGCTTTGCGTTTGTGGGACTGGGGCGGATGGCGAGTCTTTCCTTTCTTCTTCTTCCTCCTCCTCTCCCCTTTGGCTTGCCTTTTGGATTCCCGAAAAGGGAGATGCATCCACGACGCTCCGGCCGCAGAGCTGGGACGGGGACGCGGCGGGCATATGGGGGGGGACCTGCTCTGCTCTCGAGGACGGGACCTGCTCTGCTCTCGAGGACGGGACGTGCTCTGCTCTCGAGGACAGGACCTGCTCTGCTCTCGAGGACGGGACCTGCTCTGCTCTCGAGGACGGGACCTGCTCTGCTCTCGAGGACAAGACGTGCGGAGCAGCAGAATCGCTGACCGGAAATCCTCCCCTGCTTCTTCCCCACCACAGGGCTACCCCATGGCGAGGAATCTGCAGGCAAAGAGCGCGTCGACGGACGTCATCGCCCTGTTTGACATCAACGCGCAGGCGATGGCGGGGCTGGAGGCCGAGGTCAGCAAGGCTGCTGCTGCCGGTGGTGGGAAGGGCGGCGCGGAGGTCGAGCTGGCGGCCAGCGCGCGGGAGGCGTGCGAGCATGCCGTGAGTCTGCCTTTGGATTTTCCAGATTCTGAACAAGGGCAAGAGAAGAAGAAAACAGGTCGGCTCACAAACACCCCCCCTCCCTCCCCCCACCAAGCAGAACATTGTCATCACCGTCCTCCCCGAGCCGCACCACGTCCGATCCGTCTACGACTCCATCCTCTCCTCCCAGGCCCCCTCCTCACCCGACAGCGCCACCCCACCCCGGCTCTTCATCGACTGCTCAACCATCGACCCCTCCACCTCGCGCCGTCTCGCGCACCGCATCGCCTCCGCCCGCGCCGGCACCTTCCTCGACGCCCCCATGTCCGGCGGCGTGGCCGGCGCCCGGGCCGCGACCCTCACCTTCATGCTCGGCACCCCCTCGCCGGACTCCATCCGAGGCCTGACCCCGACCCTCCTCCGCATGGGCACCCGCATGCTGCCCTGCGGCCCGCCGGGCGCCGGCCTCGCCGCCAAGCTCGCAAACAACTACCTCCTCGCCGTGAGCAACATCGCCACCGCCGAGGCCATGAACCTCGGCACCCGGCTGGGTCTCGACCCGCGGACCCTTGCCGCGGTGCTCAACGCCAGCACGGGGCGGTGCTGGCCCAGCGAGGTGAATAACCCCGTCGGGGGCGTCGTCGAGGGGGCCCCCGCGTCGAGGGACTACCGCGGGGGGTTCGCCATCGGCCTCATGAGGAAGGACCTCCGGTTGGCGGTGGGGGCGGCGCAGGAGGCGGGCGCCGGGATGGCGCTTGCGGATGCGGCGCTGGGGGTGTACGAGGAGGCTGAGGGGAGGGAGGATTGTAGGGGGAGGGATTTTTCGGTTGTGTATAGGTTTTTGGGGGGGAAGGAGTATTAAAAATGATGATGAAAATGATGATCAAAATGATGATCAAAATGATGATGAAAATGATGATGAAAATGATGATCAAAATGATGATCAAAATGATGATCAAAATGATGGGAAAATGATTAAAAAAAAAAAAACCCACAAGTAAAGCTAAATCATGGTCTTGTCCTTGCTTCGAGTCAACTCATGACCAGGATCCGCTCTTAAAACGACGCCGTCTTAGCCACCGACACTCCGCGAGCCCCTGGGGAGCACTCCTGCTCTACACAAACCGAGTAGGCCTACTACGTACTTTGTAAGGACACGCACTCGCTCACTGCCTGGCTAGTCAGATGCGGCATGTAGTCTACGAGGAGGTGGCATTCGACGTTTATACCTGTTTTTTCCCTTCGTCTACTTTCTATTTCTGACTGGCTGGTTGCTTCCCCAGACGTGGCTTGCCGGTTGGCGGTACCGTTCCGTTACAATGAGCCATGCATGACATTGGCCGGTACTCCCCTCCGTGTCTTTGTCCGCGTGGCGCTGCCATGGTGTCTGGGCATTCATCCTTCATCGGCCGTCTTCCGCCCCTTGACGAGACGGTCACCTTCTCCACCACCGTCGTTATCATCATCATCGCTTTCCTCTTCATCATCATCATCATCATCATCTTCTTCTTCTTCTTCTTCTTCTTCTTCTTCTTCTTCTTCTTCCGTCGTCTCCTCCTCAGTCTCCTCCTCCTCCTCCTCCTCCTCCTCCTCCTCACTATCTTCGGCCAACCAGTCATCGAGTGTCTTTGTTCCCACACCCTCAATCAGCCCGTTCGCCCTGGCAGCCGCCTGCTTCGACCCGGCAGCCTGGTCCAGCACATCACCCGCCGGAGCAGCGCCGCTGTTCTCCCCACCGTACCTGGACGACGTGCCGCCAGCGTCCTGATCTCGTAGCCGAGGGTCTGGCTCCCTGCCTGCTTCAACCCACGCTGGGAGCGGCTCGTAGCCCTTCAACCCGTGGATGCCGCCGCCGCCGGCAAGAACCAGCGTTGATGAGCCAAGCGAGAACCCCTTTCTGGACTCGGACGGGCTCGGCGCTTGCGGAGCGGGCTTCGGAGCCAGAAGCATCAGCGTGGCAAGCTGAGGGACTGCCAGCAGCGATTTATACATCCTGGCTCTGTCTCGTAATTCGTACGACGTGTCGTATCGAACAAGCAGTAAGAGATAGTCCCAGAGCCGCACGATGGGATGAGTCTTCATCTCCTGCGGCGAATCCTCGTCTCCCTCACCGGCCCTTTGCGCCGCCCCGTTTTCCCTGTTGACGTGGTGAAGATACACCTTTGCGCCGAGGAGCAGAATCTGCCGCTTGGCAGCCTCTGACTCGCTCGCAAAGTCTTTCAGGAGAATTCGCAACACATCTGGCGCTACATTGTCCTCGCCGTTCATGCCCGAAAACTCTCCGACCAGCCAGATGATGGTGGCCCTGGCCTGCGGGTCAGAGGCCGAGTCGAGGTTCTTGGCCAGGCGGACTACCGTACCGGCGTGACCCTCGGCATCTTGCTGGATCAGGTGGCGAATTACGGTCAGAGATGCGGCAGCAAGAGTGCCGTCTAAGCTGGTGATTTGGCTGAGCAGCAGTCTGAGACATCGGGGTGCTGTTTTGACGTCGGATTGCGCACAGCGCCCAATGGCCCCGACCGCTTCTCGTACGAGATCTTTGCCAGATCCCTGCGAAAAATGCTCCAGCTCCTTCAAAATCAGGCTCTTTATTTGTAGCGGACTATGTGGGAAGATGATTGTCAAGACTTCCAATTTGAGCTCCCACACCGGTGCCGGGTCAGTGGCTCTGACAAGGAAATGACTGGCGTATTTGACAAAGTCGTGCGGCCTCATCAGACAGACCGAAACAATGTTGTACAAGGCCAGCTGCTGGATATCTTGCGCTCCGCGCAGGAGCGCAATCAACGGTCCAACGGCGAGCTTGACGTATTCTGGTGTGCCAATGTCAACGTAGCATCTTGTCACGGCGACAACAACGCCCGAGTTACGACTCTGCAACAATGGCTTAATGCTGTTCAGGAGCAGCATCAAATCACCATGGAGGGCCACTTGTTGCGTCTGCCCATTTTCTGATGCTGAAGTGGCATAGAAATCGTCGACTTGTGCATTGGACTGCCGATGAGGTTGCGGTTGCGGTCTTTTTGATTGTGCGGTCCTCGAAAAACAAGTCCTTGCGTAGTACGTCATGAGTCTCAATGTTGCCAACTGGCTCCACTCGTCCATGTCCACAATCTTGCGTACCAGTGCTCTATAGTGGCGGTGAATCAAGTCGATCCTGTCGGGACAAATCTCGAGGAAAGCCGAAACCGCAGTCCCGGCCACAAGATATTGCTTATCACCGAGAAGAAGGGAAAGGCAGTCAATAAGCTGCGGCAACTGGCTCGGGTCGAGGCGGTAGCACTTGGGAATCGAGAGCGCTGCCGCTTTCCGCACGTATGGACTCATGTCGGCGACTCCCTTCTTGATGGCCAATGACACGATCTGGCTGATGACTGGTACTCGGATACCGGACATGGTTTTGAGTGCCAAGGCTCTCACTTGGGGGCTCGGATCGGACAGAGACTTCTGAATGGTGTTGATGGAAAGCAGCGCCAGGTCAGGCTCCTGCTCTGCATGGTGAATGAGATAGATGTAAACGAGCTTTTTGATTTCGAGGTTCGGCGATGCGACATTTTTGACGACGGATGAGAAGAATGGAGGTGTTTTCTGGTTGCGGTACATCATCTAGACGGGCAAAAGGTCTAGGGTTAGTATCAAGTACCTAGGTAGGGTTGATTCGGGGCCGCTGGCGTGTCTGTTGGAACCGCTTGCGCACGCACCGAGATGACTCTCCGCAGCCCTTCCAGGACCTCCCTTTCATTCCTACTGTCGAGAAGCTTGCGGATTTGGTTTCTGTCGAGTGGGCGCGAGTTTACACGGACAGTGCGCGTGGCTTGGGCGGCGTCGAGGGTGAGCTCTCTTGCTGCAGGGAACCAACCCATGTTAGCCTCTCGTGCTGGCACAGCGAAGCGTAAACACGCACAGCCGGAGGGATCAGAGGAAAGGGAAGTGCAGGGAAAGGTGCTTGCCGGTCTCCATGAGACTCGAGATCCTCGCTATGGACTCCATTGCCAACACTGTAGACCGAGATTCCTTTGGTGGCAGCGTGGGAGTTGCGTGATTGCATTTCTGCGGACGGGCAAGCCAACCTAATGGTTCCTTGACGAATCACGGGAGGTTTAGTCGAAAGCGGGGCGCGTGCCGGCGCCAATTGACCAAACGGGTCTCGACACATGTACATGTACATAATGTTCCGCCAAGAACACGCTCACAGGGTTGGCACATGGACCCGGTGGGCGCAACGCGCGTTGGCGGGGAACAAAACAAACAGGAAAACGGGCACATAGCATGGTCAGACAGAGTGTCCCTGCAAATGTCCTAGTAACTCAACGTCTACTGCTATCCGCCTGCCTGAGTACCTACCTTAGTACCGAGCTATCTAGGTACCTAAGGAAGTACCTAAGAGGTATGCAGCCAAGACAGGGAACACTAACGAGGCACGTACCTAGGTACCTAGCTGGTTCGGGATTTGGCGTGTAGTCGGCAGAAGGTACGTACCTGATGACGTGTGGGCAAACATGACGCTTAGTCAGCCCATCCGTTCCCGTCTTCCCGTCTTCCCGCACCGTAATTCCCATAAAGTCATTTTCAAACAGACAAGGGCAACCCCCCCCCCCTCCCAACTCCTAAAGGTACCTAGCATGTCGCCCCTTGTTCAATGACCGATTGGCTATCTTCCCGCACTCGGTTCCCAAAAATCCCCTTGTTGTGGCTTGGCAGCACCTTGAAACCTGGGACAAAATGTTCGTACTAACAGTATGCATGTAGGAACCCGTGAACCGCGAGGGCAGCTCCTGATATTCCATGCCTGCCTTGGGCACATGGGTGCTTAGTACAAAGGCCACCTAGTCCAGATTGATCAACATGTCATTTTCCAATGATGCCACCGTTTCGAAAATTCCGGCCCGCGGTGCCAAATGTTGTTTGCGATTCCCGTCATTCTTCCTGTACGTTGCGGCAGATTTAACTTTAGCCCCTGAATACCATACCCCATCGTCCAACCGGGTGGCGCCAATGGCTTTTGACGAGCCAACGGCCAGCGAGGAACTTAACTTGACATTGGCCTGACACCTGGCCTTACCAAGCTCAACTTATGCCAACATGGTCAGGCCAAATCTCTTAAAACCCTGTTCTGCAAACTCTATCGAGATGGGTTGGCGCCGGTGCCCGGCGCTAGCCCAGGGTCCTTTCCCAGGAATGGCTTCGAGCTCAGGGCGACGGGTTGAGGGGCGCAAATTGGCAAAACACCAAGTCGACTGTGTGCCATCTCAGCCTCTGATACCTCCGAGAATGCAACTGAATACTGAAAGAGGCGGTGGAGTTTATCCGCTTTTTCTTCTTCTTCTTCTTCTTCTTCTTCTTCTGCTGCTGCTGCTGCTGCTGCTGGTGCCGCAGATGAGATTCTGGCACTGCCGCGTTGGGACAAGTGACGGGGACGTGGTAGACACGTAGACACGCCTCACCAATTACAATGCGGACCCAAATGCATACCGGAACTATGCGCCCATGGAGCGGTTGACCGAAGACTTGACAGCTGATTTGACCAACATGAAGGGGCATCCACCCCCTCAGGGGGAGAGATGGAAAGTCAAGTACAGGCCGCGAATGGACAGACACATGGCATTTAAAACACATCGTCAACCCTCTTGCTCCCCTTCTCCCCCGTCTTTCCTGTTTCCCTACGGCATACCTTCATTAGCTTGCACCGACTGCGAGGCTAGCAACTATTCACTCTTTTATATTCAGAAAAAACCCGAGCCTCCATGTTTCACGGGCTACTTTCGCTCGTGGCTCTGTCCGCGCTGGCGCCTGCCGTGGACGCCTCCCCAAATCTGCCAGCCGTCCTTCCTAATGGCGTGATCCAGCTTCCGGGGCTCTTTAGCTTCCCCGTGACACAGGTCCAGAAGTCCAATATTCTCAGTAGGGGTGGTCTTCCTGAAGCTGAGCATCTTTCCAAGAGACAGATACCCGCCGCCCTCGTTAACAGAGCTGGATTTGTATATCTCATTACACTGGGCTTTAGCAGTAACTCGCAGCAGATCACTGTGCAATTTGACTCTGGTTCTTCCACATTATGGGTGAACCCCGACTGCAATAATGCGGATGATCCCACGACTTGCCAAGCGCAGGGCAGATTTGTGGCCACCAGCTCTACGCAGAATACGGGCCGAAGGGAGAGGCTTGTTTATGGAATAGGGTCCGCTGATATTGACATTATGACCGACCTTGTCACAGTCGGTTCCGCCACCCTCACCAATCAAGAGTTCGGTGTGGCCACTGCATCGTCAAACGTGACGTATGGCATTTTGGGCACCGGGCCCAGTACGAGCGGCTTCAACGAACAAGCGCCGTTTCTTCTCCAGACGCTCCGGAAGCAAGGGTTTATCAACAGCACCGCCTTTGGAATGGACCTTCAGCCGATTGATACTTCACAAGGCAGCGTTGTCTTTGGCGGAGTCGATCTGAAGAAGTTTACGGGTACACTCGCGAACTTGCCCATTGTGCTGCCCGCGAATTCGCCTGACGGCGCTGCCCGTTATTATGTCAATCTCGAGGGCATCACGCAGACCGTAGACGGCTCAACGACGGTTCTCAGTACAGATTCATCCGCCGTCCTCCTAGACTCCGGAGCAACGTTGTCTTATCTTCCCAGTAATATGTTTCAAGGACTTCTGAGCGGATTTCCCAACGCTCGGAATGTCGGTGGCTTGTATGTTGTTGACTGCTCTTTGAGACAGCAAAATGCTACGGTCGATTTCCAATTCGCAGGCAAGACCATCCACGTGAATAACAGCGACTTCATTGTTCCCAATGGAAATCTGTGCGTGCTTGGTGCCACAGAGGCAGCCTCAGGTAATCAATGAATTTGTCCTCGATCAAAACGAGCATGAGCGACGCCGCCGACTAATTGCCGACTTCAGGTGTACCTCCCATCTTGGGTGATAGCTTCCTCCGAGCCGCCTACGTCGTGTTTGACCAGACCAATCTACAAGTATCCCTCGCCCAGGTTGCCAATTGCGGCACTCAGCTTGTTCCCATTGGTCCTGGCTCAGCTGGTCCGTTGGTGGGCAGCTGCAACGTCGAAATTACCTCGACGACGACGACATCATCAACCATGTCATCAACAACTTCGACGTCATCTACTTCTTCGCCGTTGTCGACGACGACAACGACGACGACGACGACCACCACCACCACCACCACCACCACCTCTTCGTTGGCTCCCAGCTCAACGTCGCCTGCTTCTTCTTCGTCGACCACTGATGCAATTACGCCATCGTCAACGAGTGCTGCTCCATCATCGACTCCTACTTCGTCTTCAGATGTTGCTTCGACATCAGCTTCTGCTCCGACATCAGCTTCTGCTTCGTCGTCGACTACGGATACGACGTCGACTTCTTCTATGACTCCGTCGTCTGCCGACACGTCGTCAACTTCTTCTTCTACTTTGTCGTCTGCGGGTACGTCGTTGTCGTCCTCTGTTTCTGACCAGTCCTCATCGTCAGCCGATTCTGCTCCGTCGTCGCCGTCGTCGTCAGCCGATTCTGTCCCGTCGTCGTCGTCGTCGTCGTCAGCCGTTTCCGCTGATTTGTCATCGGCTGCTAATGCTCCATCGTCATCTGTTTCTGCTTCATCCGCTACAGATCAGTCGCCAGCTACTTCGTCGGCTGATGCTTCTGCGTTGCCTATTGGCCAGTCCTCGACCAGTACTGTCGTGCAGCCTCCAGCTTCATCGTCGTCCACTGTTTTGACGGCAGTTGCGTCCCCAGTTATGCCTGATGGCAGGACAACGACTAGTGCGATGGGTGTTTCTTTGTCCTCTTCCTCGCAAGCAAGCAGCTCGCTAAGCGCCAACTCAAGCTCGGCTTCTACTGGCGCTGGACCTGGACCCAGTCCTGGACCGGCGTCGTCGTCGAACTCGTCGAGCTCGCCAACATCCGGAGGCCAAACCAGCGGTGGCTCGCCTTCTTCAGGATCCGGTGCGTCCACTTTGTTGACAATGACGTCACGCCCCGCATTGACAACTTATACGTCGACAATGACCTTGACCACGGTGTACACAATCACATCTTGTCCTCCCACTGTGACAGACTGCCCCATTGGCAAGGTTACCACATGCACGTCGACCTTTGTTACCCAGTGGTGTCCTGATGTTACGGGCGCTCCTCGAGGTTCTGCCGGTTTCCCTGGTGGCGCGCAGACCGGAAACAACCAGCCCGGAAACAACCAGCCTGGGGGAAGCAGCCAGCCCGGAAACAGCCAGCCCGGAAACAACCAGCCCGGAAACAACCAGCCCGGAAACAACCAGCCCGGAAACAACCAGCCCGGAAACAACCAGCCCGGAAACAACCAGCCCGGAAACAACCAGCCTGGAAATAACCAGCCCGCGAACAGCCAGCCCGGAAACAACAACCAGTCTGGAAATAACCAACCCGCGAACAGCCAGCCCGGGAATAACCAACCCGCGAACAGCCAGTCCGGAAACAACAACCAGCCTGGAAATAGCCAACCCGGAAACAGCCAGCCCGGGAACAACCAACCGGGAAACAGCCAGCCCGGGAACAACCAACCGGGAAACAGCCAGCCCGGGAACAACCAACCCGGAAACGGCCAGGCCGGGAACAACCAGCCCGGCAATAACCAGCCAGGAACGAACCCTCCTGTGGTCACAGCTGGTGTTGGCCGAACTGGGCCTTGCTTCGGAGCGGCAGCATTTGTGGCAGCGCTGTATTTCACGCTTTTCAATTGATGACGCAATGTTGGTTCTTGTTTCTGTTTTCCACGCCTGCCATATTTTTCCGCAGTGCGTGGGCATTCAGCCGGCCACATGTAGACAATGTTTTACGTAAAGCCAAGATTTATTTAATTTTTAATGTATTTTCTCATGTGCCAAAGTCTGTGGGGTACATGTAATCAGATGTATCCCATGTTTTCCTCGCAACGTAGGGGAGTGTGCAGAAAAGCGAGAAAAAAAAAACGGTGAAAAGACAAAAGGGGTCCAAGACTTTGGTGCAGGCCTGTGACGGTGGGTGGTTCACGGTGGTTGTCCGGACACCCTGGGCGTATTCCCGTGCCATGGTTTGGCCTTTTTTATTTTTATTTTTATTTTTGTCGGTATCCCCAGGATACAATTATGCTGCCGCACGAAAGGGGGGGGGGGGGGGGGTAACAAAGTCTCTTACTATCTATGTGTATATTAAAAGGAAAAAGGAGCTACGATGCAGAATGTGTGGTGTTGTGGCCACAGTACTGCCCTAGGTCACATGACATCGTAAACCGGCTAATCAGGGCGCGCGCATCGCGCGTATGACCCATAATTCCTAGTCACTATGGTGTATCCCTTTCATCCTCCAGACGAGCGATTCCAACAATATTTATTTTTATTTTTATTTTTATTTATTTTTTATTTTTAATTTTTAATTTTTATTTATTTTTAATTTTAATTTTATTTATATTTATTTATTTATTTAATTTATTTATATTTATTTAATTTATTTTATGTATTTATTATTTATGTATTTATTTTTATTTTCATCTTTTTCATAGGACTAAACTGCATCCATCCATCTCACCACTACGCCAGGCACGTGCCCACCGCGTACGACATTAGTCATCAGCTCCTCCCCATCCTGTCCTCCCCTCAACAAGCCGCCCACGGATCCAAGGTCCCTTTCCGTTCCCTCCATGGTCAGCATAACCACCCGCCGCAGGTTTCCCCGCACCACCGCGAGCGACGGCGACGGCAGAGTGATGAATCCCGGGGACCACCAGGCCGTTGTCATTCCGCCGCTGACCCCCTCGGAGCTCCTCGAGGCGGTCATCTCGGTGCGGAGCTCGAGGATCAGCAGGCGGCCGCCCGCGACGACGCTCCTCATCGGGTGGACGAGGGGGGAGTTTGCCGCGGCCCTGGCGCGGGACGTGCGGCGGCAGCGGGGGGGCCGGCACGAGCAGCCGCTTGTGCGGCGCTCGCTCATGATGACGGCCGTGGGGCGGCAGGTCAGGGTGGTGTTTGCGCCGACGGTGTGGCATCTGCGCGGCTATGTCGGGACGTGGGGTGGTGGTGGTGGTGGTGGTGGTGGTGGTGTGGGGAGAGGGGGGAGGGGGGAGGAGGAGAAAGGTAAAGGGGGGGGGGGGGAAGGGAGGAGGAAGGAAAGGGGGGAGGGAGAGGGAGGAGG
>AFQZ01001065.1:0-17952 GCA_000222935.2 Aciculosporium take MAFF-241224
TTGCTCTAAACTCTTAAATACTATATTATTAAATGGGGTTACTATTAATATGCTACTTAAATATACAGCTCTTATACTGCTTAGATGCATAGCTAGGGAGGTCTTCTTGCTACTAGCTCGCTCTGAACTCTTAAATACTGCATTATTAAATAGGGTTACCATTAATATACTACTTAAATGTATAGCTCTTATGCTGCTTTCTCTTTATATCTCTTATAGTAAGACCTTTGCACCTTAGGACACTATTATATATGCTACCTTATTAGCACTGCTATTAATCTGCTTTTTCTTTATAAACTTGTCTAAGAACATTAGCAGGTATAATAACCGTGCCTCTGCTATAGCTGCTCTTAAGAAATAGTCTAGTCTTTGCAATAGTCTGTTAGCCGGGTTTAACTTTCCTGGCCTATGCTTAATTATAAAATCATATAAATAAAGTTTGTCTAATACTATAACCTGTCTACTAAAGAGCTTTGGTTTTATTACTAGGTATTTATAGTTTAAGTAATTAGTAATTACTTTTATTAGATGCTATAAGTAAGCTAGGCAATGCCTTTATATGCAAAAAGCTTCTTATATAGCTAGTAGCTTAGTATTAGGTGTTGTATAGTAGAGTTTAGGACCTAACAACTTCTGCAACATATACGCAACTAGGTGCTAATTGCCTAGTACTAACATTGCTAATACTATGCTAATAGCAAATGCTAAGGCATCTGTTTTAACTTAAAGGGGGGCTATTAAATTAAAATAAACCCGGACTAGTGCTTCTAAAAACTTTTATTTTAATATCTTAAATACAGCTTATGCGTTATAAGGTAGTTTAAAGGTTCCTTTAAACTCTCCCTTTAAAAGGTCTGTTAATAGGATGGCTATTTTACTATATACTTTAATAAACTGTTAGTAGAACTCTGTAAACCTAAGGAAGATTTATATCTCTAGTACGCTGCTAGGTAGCGGCCATTCTACTACTGCTTTAATGTGTTCTGGTTCTATTTTAATACCCTTTAGTGTAATAATAAATCTAAGGAAGCTAACCCTTATTGTTAAGAATTCGCATTTATTAAGGTTTATATATAGCTTTATAATATATAATCTTTACAGGACTAGTTTAACATGCCCCTTATATGCTGCTGCATTACTACTATAGATTAGAATATTATCTAAATAAACAATACATATTATATCCACTAGCTCTCCTAGTGCAGTGTTAATATATTCTTAAAAGGTAGCAGGTGCGTTTACTAAGCTAAAAGGCATGATAAGATATTTAAAGTGACTATATTAGCATTAGAAAGCTATCTTCCACTTATTGCCCTTGCGGATATGTATCTAGTGGTAAGCATCTTTCAAGTCCAGCTTTGTACAGATTATTACTCCTCTCAACCTATCTAACAATTTTAATATAAAGGGGAGAGGGGCCTTATCCTTCTTAGTGACCCTATTAAGGCCTCTATAATCCATACAAAGGCGTAGTTGGCCTCCCTTTTTTAGCACAAATAAGATTAGGGCTCCCGCTGGACTTATTAATCTTCTTATTTAGCCTTTCTTTTATGTATCTGCTAAGTATTTATAGAGAACTTGTAGCTCTTTCTCTGCTAGGTTGTAAATCGGTCCCTATAGTAGTATTCCTCCTTTTATTAATTTTATTATATAAGTTTTCCCTTCTAAAGAGGGTAGCCTACTGGCTAACTCCTTTAAAAACATGTTTATAAATTCTTTATATTTTAGTAGAAGTGTCTTTATAGTAACCTCTTTACTTCTTTTGTTTTTAACTAGCTCTTCCTAGGAGACGGATAGTTATACTATATATTAGCTAAGGATTAGCATTACGCCTGCTGCTTTCTTTATATAGTAAATCTATTATAAGCTAGTAACTAGCTTTAGGTGTTCCCTTGTCACTAGGTGTTTCTAATAACCTAATGCCTATAATAGTACTTTTAGCTTATAGTCTGCGGCCTAGTCTATTCCTAGGATTAGTCCTTCTCTAGTATTTGCTATATAGCAGCAGAGTCGACAGAATTTGCTATAACCTGTACTGTCCGTTATTTATACTACCCTATTAATAACACCCTAGTGCTTTAGTTCTGTTAGTAAGGTGCTCTCTAGCTTTACCTTATCTGCTTCTACCCTGCTTTAGTTAGCCTCTAATAGTAAGTTTAGATGTATTATTAAGTTTATTACTCCTGGGTTAAATAGTGCGTTCACTGCTACCTAGCTTCCTTCTTACTATAGTTTTATTCTTATCCTTATTTAAAAGTTATTAATTTTGTTCTTAAAGTCCTTAATTTAGCCTAGGGGTTTAACTGTAATAATGTGTCCCTAAGCGCATGCTATAGTTACTAGCATTGTGTTTAGGTCCATAGCCTGCACTGCTTTTTCGTGGTTACTGTAGTATAAACTCGTTATATACCTATTTAAACCGCACGTCTTGCAATTAGGTGCTTTGTAATAAGGAGTAATATGGCTGTATTTTTTACATTTAAAATAAGAATAAGATTACTAGCCCTAGGTTGTCTCTTTCTTACTGCTTATCCCCTGCTTGTCTTTTAATAGCAATGTTAACCTAGCTTGTTTCCTATAGGGATAGGGTCTCTTATTATACCCCTTAGTAGCTACTTCTGTCTTATAACCTTGTCTAATAAGGTGTGCCTAAGACTTAGGGAACTCTTAGCTAAGGACCTGCTTCCTTATTACGTGGTTTAAGCTATTAATAAACATGTAAATTTAAATTCTCTTAGGAATGTCTTTAGGCAACTCCCCCTTTATCTTACCCTAAATCTTAATAAATGCTATAAATAGCTAATCGTCTTGTTGCTATAACTCTAGTAGTGACTTTGTTGCTTCTAGGCAGCATGCGTTTTTATTTATTGCTCTGTCCTTTAGCTATATAACGAAGTCCTTCTAGCTATAATTGTTAAAGTCTATAATACCATTTATAGCTGCATACCTATTCCATTATTACTTTGCTTCTTCTGCTAAGTAGCTGCTAGTATAGGCGACCTTAGTTAAGTTATCTGTAAAGGTTGCTCTATTTATAATAAAAGCTATGTTTAGGTCTGCAAGAAAGGATTGTAAGTTCTTATAGCTATTTCCCTTATAAACTAGGGCTTTTAATTATGCTTTTGTAAGGCTATGTTATAGGTAAGTTACTGTTAATTAATTGCCTAAAGTGTCTGTCTAGGGAAAAGTAGTTAAACTAGGTTTCTTTAGTATAGTTACTAAGGGGTTTGTTAAGTCCTACTGTATTTTCTTAAGTTAGGCATACTTTTAGATAAGGCATAGCTTTCTTATAGCTTCCTTAAGTTCTTAATCTAACTTATCTTCCTCCTTAGCCTATATATTAATATCTTAGATTTAGGTGTGCTAGGGTTTAGGCTAATAATGCTAATTACTTATAGCACTATTAAGGTAAGTTTATCTTATTCCTATAGGTTCTCCTGTTCTACCCTTTAATATAAGTATAGGGGGTTCTAGCTATAGTGTAATATCTTATGCCATAGTAATGCCAGAGCTGCTTCTGTTTTTATTAAATTTATTTAATACCTATGCAGTTACTATGTTAATATAGCTGCTTGCTTATGTATTTATTCTTTAGGTTAATATCTTTACTAAGCTAATAGTTTACTATCCTTATAGGAAAAAGCAAATATTCTATTATAGTTAGAGGTTTACTAGTAAAGTAAAGGCTATAGTTAAGCATACTTATAGCTAAATAGCTATAGGTAGGGTTAGTAATGTAAATACTATATTTACTAGCCTCTTTATCTCTCTACAAGGCCTGTCCTCCTATATACCTATGCATAGCTAGGGTGCGGCTTGCCCTAGTGGGTCTCCGTACTCTCACGCTCTTGTCTCGTGACTCCCCTGACACTCCTTTTAAATGCTAATTTCATGTATTCTTACAAGCATTTGAAGGTGAAGACAAAGAGTTATTACCCCTAGACAGCAGGTATAAGAATAAATACAAAAAGGCTGCCTAAAATGCAGTATTTATTGTATCTAAAGAAGAAAAGGCATAAAGCAATAAAGAAGCACAAGAAACCCTTACATAACTTTCTTTATACAAGCACCTAATCCCCCTCTCTTTTCTGCCTTAACTGTAAATTTCCTGCAAGATAACGCCTTTAAACACACGTTATTTATTAAAGACCCTTATGACTGTAATACTAATAAAACTGCACAAAAGCAGGTATTTCTTATAGATTTATAATATACTATAAAAACGTTTTACGGTATCCTACTAAATACTAAAGCAGCTAGAATTTTAACTGCTAGCTAAGGTTAAGTTAAAGCCTTAATGCGCCTTATAACAGACCTTATAATTAAGCCTTCTTCTAACCAGAAAACCATTAACTTTAGTGCCAGAAGTGCAACCTTAAATGATATTTTAAAGCTTCCCACGATCTTTAGTATGATTTCTTTCTATATTCTTAATAGTGCTATGCCTTTTTTATATTCTATTACAGATATAAATAGAATAAGTGTTAAGCTTAATAATCTTAAGAACCTTCTTATCTAAGGAGAAAAGAAAGTACCTATTATTAGAAAATAGGGATATCCTTAGTAGACAATTAGTTCCTAAGAACCTGCTGTCTTTATGCTCTTAAAAGCCGAAATTTACTAACTTTATTATCGATTTAGCTACCCTTTAATCAACTAACTGCATAACCTTCTTGCTAAGGCCGGTGAAGATTTTAACAGAGGTAATATAAGAAGGATTACGCATGCCTGCTACTAATATCAGATAAACGCCAAGGCTCCTAGTAGATTTAAGTTTACCCTTAAAGATAATCTTAAATTTAATTATAAGGTCCTTGTTAATATTATGTAAATTAATAAAAAGCCTGTCCTTTATGTTATTAACTTAGTAACTTTATTTTAAGCCGCTTGCTTTCTTAGACCCTAATAATAAAAAGCTTAAGATATCTAGAACGCCCTTAAGGAATATTAGATTAATACATATCTTAGTCCCCCAGACTAAATGGTCTATGATATTAGAAGAAGCTTTACTTCTAGCAAATTTAGTCATTTAGCTTAACTATTGTTAATTAATACTAACAAAGTCCCTGTTAAAGCATACAATAGTATTTGAAAACTTAAGCGATATTACACCCCTTTTTAAAGAGCATATAATATTATTAAGACTAAAGCTTATAGTCTTCTCTTAAAAGAGCAGATGCTTTAAATAGCTATTAAAGCAGTTAATAACTCTACCGGCCTAAATGGCCTTATCCCGACTCTCTTAGTCTTTAGAATATATCTAAGGATAATAAATGATTCTCCCCTAAGCCTTATAGTTACTTAAAGAGCTAAGATGCTTTAAAAAGTAATGGACAAAGCAAGGCATAGTCTTATAAGACATTAAGTTAACAATGCCCTTAATACTTAAAATAGCCTAATAACCCTGCTAATATATAATCTTCCCTTAAACTCTAATATATAAGTTTATTATAAAAAAGGTAAATAAACTGGCCTATATAAGCTTCTTTTAATAGAAGGAGAAACTTATATTATTAAGATGCCTTATAGCCCTATGAAGTTTCAATCTATAGTTGTTAAGCCATACATTACTTTACTAAAAGCAGAGACTTCTTATAAGAATGACTAAGCTTAAAATAAGAAAGCTACGGGAATAGCTTTAACTTTCTAAGAAGGGCAAGGCCTATACCTAAATAACCCAGACCAGGAAAACGCTGAGATTAACAAAATTATTTACAAGACTCCCCCTAATAACCCTATAAATCCAATACAAAGAGGCCGTGGAAGACCTCGGAAATACCCTTAACTAGAAGCTTTCCTTATAAAGAAAGAAAACGCAGATTTTTAACTTATATTTAACCTTTATATGCAAGGAAAGATAACCACGCCTGGAGAACCATTTAAACTCTTTAACAAGGCCGAGATTAACGCTCTACTAGTAAGAAATGTATTTAAATTTGTTTAATTTAACCCTTAAAAGCATGGAAACAAGAGACTCTTTAGTTTACAAATAGTGTGTAAGGTTAAGGGCAAAGCAACCAATTCCCTATACAAAAAATCGCGATATATTATTTAAGGCTATAGCGACCGTGGGAAAGAGGTTATCCTTATACAGTCCCTGATAATTTAAAGAGCTAGCTAGAGGCTTATTATCGCTCTTGCTTTATTATTAAAAAGAAAAGGCATCACGGCTTAGTTAAGGGATATTACCCAAGCATACGTGCAGTTACAGATAAAGCTTAATCGTATAATCCTTACAAAGCTTTTAGCACAGATTGCACACCTCTACCCACTAGATGTTATTATAGTTATAATAAAGCCGCTTTATAGAATTGCAGAAGCAGGCATGTATTAGTAGTCAACGTATTTTAATTATTATTATTAGAAGCTTTAAATAATTACTTCTACTTACAACCTATATCTACTTATTTCTTTAAAGGAAAGCTCTTGTTTTAGACTTATTAGAATGCAGACCGATAACACGTTAGGCCTTAGCAATACTAAATTCTTTAATTATGAAGAAGTTAAGTTAAAAAATGCCGGATTTCTTGCAAAGCCAAAGCAATGCCTAGAGAAATTAATACTATTAATGTTTAATAGTTGGATTTTAAGCAAAGCTAATAATAATACCTTCTTCCTATAATAAAAGGTATAAGAAAAGAAGTTATTAAAAGTTAACCAAGATAATTAAGCTTAATATATTAAGCAGAGGGCTTAAGGTGCATACATTGCTCTCATCTGCCAACCTAAAACCTCTTACGATCTTTCTGTTGCCACCTAAAGTTAATAACCAGAACCTGATAATATAATAAAGCTTAATAAGAGGCTTAAGTAGCAAATTGATAATTAGACTCATGGACTTTACTACGTGCCTCTCTTACTAGAAAATGCCTCCCTTTATGTTTTTATTAATAGCTTCTTTGCTAATAATAAAGACCTTAGCTTATAACTCGGCTATATGATTATTCTTAGTAATAAGGAAAAAAATGTTAACGCCTCTGAATTTACGCTTATAGGCAATATTGTAACTTATAGCTCTATAAAATCTAAAAGAGTTACAAGAAGCGCCTTAGTATTAAAGCTATATAGAATAGTTTAAGGAGTTAATATTGCTTATATAATAAGTATAACTTTAAGGATTATTACTAATTAATTAAATAAGCTAAACATTCTAATTGTAATATACACTGACTTTTTTTTATTATATAAGTGTATTATTAAATTAGGCACTATAAAGGAGAAAAGGCTTATGATTAATATTATAGTGCTATGACAGTTATATAAGCAAAGGGAAATTGCAGAAATCTAATAGATAAATAGCTATAATAACCTTACTAACGTAATAATAAAGGCTTCCCTTAATAGAAGCCTTAAGACCTTTGTAACTAAGAATAAGGCTTGGATTTAAGTAGAAGGTTAGGTAAAGAGACCGGTATTAAGCGTTAAAGCTAAAGCTGCTTAAGCGTGTAATAAAGAGTTTAAATTTAATGAATCTGAACACAATTAATTAAGGGACTTTAAGAATGCTCTAGACTAGGGAAAAGTTATTTATTTAGGTAATATTTTTTATGTATTATAACGTTATTGATTTTTGCTTATTTGTTAATTTTTACGGATTTTTTACGTGTTTTAGAGCAATTCCTCTTTTTTAATAAAGAGAGAGTTTGCGAGTATTAGAATTGCTTATCTTAAGGATAGAAAGGATATATAATAATAACCGGGAATTATAGGTTATATGCATAATACATGTGCCCTAATTAGCTGGATTACTATGTTATGTGACCTAGGACAGTACTATGGCCACAACACTACACTTCTGCATTGTCCCCCTCTTTTCCCTTTAGACAATTATAAGAACCATATAGAAATTAGACCTTTGTTACCCCCCCCCCCCGCGTTATTGCTGCAGCAAACGTACCCTGTGAAACCATCAACTATAATATGCTAAAAGAGATTATCTTAAATAAAAGGATAATATTTACTAGTAGTTTTTAGAGAACCTTCTGCTACTTACTAGTAATTAAGTAACTACTTAGTACTACTTTCTATTTATAAATAAATAAATAAATAAAAAGGATTAATTAAGTTCTAAAGCATTACCTTAGAGTATTTAAAGTATAAGAGTAAACAGACTAGAAAGACTACTTATATTTAGCTTAATATACTTATAATACTAGTAAGCACTTAGCTTATAGCTACTCTCTAGTAGAGTTATTATAAGATTATTAGCTAAGGGGCCTAAACTATATTATAAAGGCACTAGATATTATAAATATATAAGTAGATATAAGGGTATAAGAATTATAATAATAATATAAGGTAACTAAGCAGCTACTTTATATAACTTCAGAATAATATATAAAGTACTATAATAAGAAAAGAGGCTTAATAAGTTTTATACTAAGTAACTATATACTTTTATTAACTAAGAATATTAACCTTTAATAACTAAGTAAAAAGCTTATAGTAAAGTATTTAAAACCTTTTAAGGTTCTAGAGAAAGTAGGTGTATATAGACTAGCCTATTATTTAAAGCTTTTAAATAATATACGCCTATATAATATATTTAATATCATAAGTTTAAAGCTATGTAAAGGTTTAAATCCTAATAAGGCTATAATAATATTATAGCTATCTATTTATAACTAGAAATTATATAAGGTTAAGCAAATTATAATATATAAGTATTAAGGCAAGTAGTATAAATACTTAGTAAAGTAAAAAGGCTATAATAAATTAAAGAATTTCTAGGTACTAAAAAGAAACTTTAATACATAAGATATTATAATAAATTATAAAAAGAGAATAGTAGTAAAATAGCAGAGTATATATATAATATATTATAGGAGATATTAGTAATACTTAAAGATAATTATCTTTATTAATAATAGACTAATAGCTATAAAAAGCGCTATAATCTTACTGCTAATAAGCTACTTTTATTTAAAGCTATTATTAGATTTATTAGCACCTATAAAGTTAGATTTAATACTAAGTAATTTTAATATAGCATAAGAAATAGTTATAGGCACAACATATATAGCAAGGGAAGTCTCTCTTATAGTAGGCTTATATAGCTAGTAATAAGTTAGCTATTATAAAGTTATAAATAAACTAAAAGATATATATATTCTTACTATTAGTATAGATATATTATAGGCAGTTAGTAATCTCTATTTATATAAGTATAGTAATATAGGTAATACCTTATAAGATTATAGTATACTTATTATTTTTAAGCTTAAGCTTAATATCTGCCTAAAGATATATATATTAGGTATATTTATAAATATTAGAATTTTTTATCTTAGCTATTATAGCAGCTAAATTTGCCTATATACTTATAATACCCTAGGAATTATTAGTAGTAAATTAACTATAATTAAGTAATAAACTTATAGGTATTTAATAGTAGTAAATACTATTAGTCTTTTTCTTTATTTCTTTAAATATTTTCTAGTAAAGAATACTAATTTAAGCAGGTATTTAGCAGCTAGTTAGTAGTAACTAGAATAAAAATAATTATAAGAAACTAATACTATTATACTTTTTATTATTTCTTAAGTAATAAAAGCATTTTATATTATAAGCTATAATAATTAGTAATAGGATAATAAAGTATAAGTAGTATACTTATTATTATATATCTTTCTATAAGGCTTAGAAATAGTAATATATTTAAGGAGGTAATTAGGCTTAGTATTATTAGGCCTTAGGAAGATCTACTAGGTTACTACTATATAGTTATAATAATAATAAGGAATTTTTTAGACCCTAGTAGTAAGTTAGCTATAGCCTAGGAATATAAGTATTTAAATAATATACTAACTAACTTTAAAGATAGGTATTATAATATTTAGCTTACTAAGAGAAAAAAGGAAAGCTATAAAAGAAAAGGTAGGAGATTAACTAATATAAGGCATAATAACTAATAATTATTAGTTATAAGTAAGTAGTATATATATAGTATTAAGTATATAACTTATTAAATAAATAGAATAAATAAAGGAGATAATAATAATATTAAAATCTATATGTTGGAATCGCTCGTCTTGAGGATGGAAGGGATACACGATAATAACCGGGAATTGTGGGTCATACGCACGATACGCGTGCCCTGATTAGCTGGATTACTATGTTATGTAACCTAGGGCAGTACTGTGGCTATAACACCACACTTCTGCATTGTCCCCCTCTTTTCCCTTTAAATAATTATAAGAATATAGAAATCAGACCTTTATTACCCCCCCTGTTATTACTAAAGCAATCACACCCTGTGAAACCAGCACTGATTAGTAGTTATTATAACCACAGATTAGCCAGGAATTAACAGAAGAGACGAACTTCTAATATAATGCACTTATTTACTTAATTGCATAGAATCCGTTGTTTATGCTACCTAAAAGCAACTTTTTCTATTATTATTAACTTTTGCTACTTGTTTACAATTATTAAGAAAGTTTTTTTATGGAATTTACCCCTTATTATTAACTTGCTACTAGTTTATAATTAAAGTATCTTCTTTGCTGTTTATTACGGAGAAAACACTGAAAATGGCTTTAACTTCCACTACTAGAGCTAATTAACCTATTTAAGACTCCCTTCCTGTAAAACTTTAAAAGTATTCTAACTACTTTATAAAGAAATAGGCTAAAGCTAATGAATAAATTAACCCTAAAAAAGCTATAACTTCCGAACTCTATAATAAATTTGCCTACTATGTCGACTAGTATAAATCTAGTAACTAGTAAGGTACTAGGTTTCTGTTTACATACTAAGAAGACTTTAAAGAATAAAATGCTAACATTTTTAAGAAGATTACCCCTAAGGTCTAACAAGTACTTCGAGATATTCTTTAAGATTAAGGAATTAACACACAAGAAGGATTATAAAGACTAATTAACTATGTACTTGCTAATTTAGTTAGTATGGATAATTCTGTTTTCTTTCTTAATGGAAAGCTCCTGACAGGAAATAACACTATTAACACGTTAATATTGATAATAACCTCACCTCCCTCTAACCCTCCTAACCCTCCTACTAAAGAAATAATAATAAAAATAACAATCCCCTCTCCTATAGAATAATAAACTATATTAAAGGAAATTACCAATATAGACCAGAAAGCCTTAAACTCTCTTACTAAAGTTTATAATAAGGAAAACAAGTATTTTAGAGCACTTTTTGACTTTATATATCCTAAAGTCCTAATCTTTAAGGATATCTGTATAGTATAAGGAATTTCGCCTAAGTTATACCCGTTTGCACTATTAATAATGCTTATAGGCAATGCCTATAAGTATTACCTTAAGAAATTTAGCAGAAGACTTATTTTATTTAACATAATAACTAAGCAGATAAAGGAAAACTTTAAGACTAAAGAAAATTAAAAATTCTACTAAACACAATTTTAAGAGATAAAGTTTTATTGCGTTATAGCTGAAAATCTAATAAAGACTAAACTTGAATGTTTGGAATTAATGATTTAACAGCTCTTAGACCTATTTAATAGTCTTTACCCCCCCTCTGAGAAAGATATAATCCTTAGGCGCTAACTGGAAATATCTGTTTAAGATAGCCCTAAATTTAACCAGATAACCTACGTCCGAACCAATACCTATAAAGGCGTAGTTAGTAATATTTGCCGCTGCCTTATAACAAAAAATATAATAGAACCTGTTTTGAAATCATCTATAAGCCAATAAATTGTAAGATAAAGCAAGTACTAACCTTAAAACACTACCCTAAGCACTAACATGGTCTTGTTTACCAACTAACAATATTCACAAGCTTCCTAACCCTAAAATAAAGCTGGATCTAAGAAATGCTTTATTTATTACAAAGAAGGATGTTAGTTAACTAACTATTCTGTTTTTAAAAAAAGAAAGCAAAAGAAACTTAGTAGAGCAACCGAAGGCATAAATCCCCTCCTTTTAAACGCTAATTTTACGTATTCTTGCAAGCATTTAAAGGTGAAGATAAAGAGTCATTACCCCTAGACAGCAGGTATAAGAATAAACACAAAAAGGCTGCCTGAAATGCAGTATTTATTATATTTAAAGAAGAAAAGGCATAAAGCAATAAAGAAGCACAAGAAACCCTTACATAACTTTCTTTATACAAGCACCTAATCCCCCTCTCTTTTCTGCCTTAACTGTAAATTTCCTGCAAGATAACGCCTTTAAACACACGTTATTTATTGAAGACCCTTATGACTGTAATACTAATAAAACTGCATAAAAGCAGGTATTTCTTATAGATTTATAATATACTATAAAAACGTTTTACGGTATCCTACTAAATACTAGAGCAGCTAGAATTTTAACTGCTAGCTAAGGTTAAGTTAAAGCCTTAATGCGCCTTATAACAGACCTTATAATTAAGCCTTCTTCTAACCAGAAAACCATTAACTTTAGTGCCAGAAGTGCAACCTTAAATAATATTTTAAAGCTTCCCACGATCTTTAGTATGATTTCTTTCTATATTCTTAATAGTGCTATGCCTTTTTTATATTCTATTACAGATATAAATAGAATAGGTATTAAGCTTAATAATCTTAAGAACCTTCTTATCTAAGGAGAAAAGAAAGTACCTATTATTAGAAAATAGGGATATTCTTAGTGGATAATTAATTCCTAAGAACCTGCTGTCTTTATGCTCTTAGAAGCAGAAATTCACTAACTTCATTATCGATTTAGCTACCCTTTAATCAACCAACTGTATAACCTTCTTGCTAAGGCCGGTGAAGATTTTAATAGAGCTAACATAGGAAGAATCACGCACGCCTGCTACTAATGTCAGATAAACGCTAAGGCTCTTAGTAGATTTAAGTTTACCCTTAAAGACAATCTTAAATTTAACTATAAGGTCCTTATTAATATTATGCAAATTAATAAAAAGCCTGTCCTTTATGTTATTAACTTAGCAACTTCATTTTAAGCCGCTTGCTTTCTTAGACCCTAATAACAAAAAGCTTAAGATATTTAGAATACCCTTAAGGAATATTAGATTAATATATATCTTAGTCCCCCAGACTGGATAGTTTATAATGCTAGAAGAAACTTTGCTTTTAGCGAATTTAGGAATTTAGCTTAACTATTATTAATTAATATTAACAAAGTCCCTGTTAAAGCACACAATAGCATTGGAAAACTTGAACGATATTACGCCCCTCTTTAAAAAGCATATAATATTATTAAGACTAAAGCTTATAGTCTTCTCTTAAAAGAGCAAATACTTTAAATGGCTGTTAAAGCAGTTAATAACTCTGCCGGCCTAAATAGCCTTATTCTAACCCTCTTAGTCTTTAGAATATATCTAAGGATAACGAATAATTCTCCCTTAAGCCTTAAAGTCACTTAGAGAGCTAAGATACTTTAAAAAGCAATAGACAAAGTAAGACGTAGTTTTATAAGGCGCTAAGTTAACAATGCCCTTAACACTTAAAATGGCCTAATAACCCTACTAACATATAATCTCCCCTTAAACTCTAATGTATAAGTTTATTATAAAAAAGGTAAATAGACTGGCTTATACAAGCTTCTTTTAATAAAAGGAGAGACTTATATTATTAAGATGCCTTATAGCCCTATGAAGTTTCAATCTATGGTTATTAAGCTATATATTACTTTGCTAGAAGCAGAGACTTCTTATAAGGATAACTAAGCTTAAAATAAGGAAGCTATGGGAATAGCTTTAACTTTCTAAGAAGGGCAAGGCATATGCCTAATTAACCTAGACTAGGAAAACGCCGAGATTAATGAAATTGTTTATAAGACTCCCCCTGACGAAATTGTTCACGAGACTTCCCCTAACGAAATTGTTTATAAGACTTCCCCTAATGAAATTGTTCATAAGACTCCCCCTGATAACCCTATGAATCTAACACGAAGAGGCCGTGGAAGACCTTGGAAATACCCTTAACTAGAAGCTTTCCTTATAAAGAAAGAAAAGGCAGATTTTTAACTTATAATGAACCTCTATACGTAAGGAAAGATAACCATGCCTGGAGAACCATTTGAACTCTCTAACAAGGCCGAGATTAACGCTTTACTAGCGAGAAATATATTTGAATTTATTTAATTTAACCCTTAAAAGCATAGAAGCGAAAGACTCTTTAGTTTATAAATAGTGCATGAAATTAAGGGCAAAGCAACTAATTCCCTATACAAAAAATCGCAATGTGTTATTTAAGGCTATAGCAACTATGGGAAAGAGGTTATCCTTATGCAGTCCCTAATAATTTAAAGAGCTAGCCAGAGGCTTATCATCACTCTTGCTTTATTATTAAAAAGAGAAGGCATTACGGCTTAGTTAAGGGATATTACCCAAGCATATATGCAGTTACAGACAAAGCTTAATTATATAATCCTTAGAAAGCTTTTAGTACAGATTACACACCTCTACCTGCTAGATATTATTATAGTTATAATAAAGCCGCTTTACGGAATTACAGAAGCAGGCATGCATTAGTGGTTAATGTATTTTAATTATTATCGCTAAAAACTCTAAATAATTACTTTTACCTACGACCTATGTTTACTTATTTCTTTAAAAAAAAGCTCTTATTTTAAACTTATTAGAATGCAGACTAATAACACATTAGGCCTTAGCGATACTAAATTCTTTAATCGTGAAGAAGTTAAGTTGAAAAATGCCGGATTTCTCGCAAAGCTAAAGCAACGCCTAGAGAAATCAACACTATTAATGTTTAATGGTTGTATTTTAAGCGAAGCTGACGATAATACCTTCTTCCTATAATAAAAGGCATAAGGAAAGAAGTTATTAGAAGTTAACTAGGATAATTAAGCTTAATATGTTAAGCAAAGGGCTTAAGGTGTATATATTGCTCTTATCTGCCAACCTAAAGCCTCTTATAATCTTTCTGTTACTACCTAAAGTTAATAACTAGAACCTAATAATATAATAAAGCTTAATAAGAGGCTTAAGTAGCAAATTAACAATCAGACTCGCGGACTTTACTACGTGCCTTTCTTACTAGAAAATGCCTCCCTTTATGTTTTTATTAATAGCTCCTTTACAAATAATAAAGACCTTGGCTTATAAATCAGCTATGTGATTATTCTTAGAAATAAGGAAAGGAACGTTAATGCCTCTGAATTCACGCTTATAGGCAATATTATAACCTACAGCTCTACGAAATCTAAAAGAGTTATAAGAAGCGCCTTAGCATCAGAGCTATACAGAATAGTTTAAGGAGTTAATATTGCTTACATAATAAGTATAACTTTAAGGATTATTACTAATTAATTAAACAAGCTAAACATTCTAATTGTAATATATACTTACTCTTTTTTATTATATAAGTATATTATTAAATTAGGCACTATAAAGGAGAAAAGGCTTATAATTAATATTATGGCACTATAACAGTTATATAAGCAAAGGGAAATCGCGGAAATCCGATAGATAAATGGCTATAATAACCTTGCTAATGCGATAACAAAGGCTTCCCTAAATAAAAGCCTTAAGACCTTTGTAACTAAGAATAAGGCTTAGATTTAAGTAAAAGGTTAGGTAAAGAGACCGGTATTAAGCGTTAAAGCTAAAGCTGCTTAAGCGCATAATAAAGAGTTTAAATTTAATAAATCCGAATGCAATTAATTAAGGGACTTTAAGGATGCTCTAGACTAGGGAAAAGTCATTTATTTAGGTAATATTTCTTATGTATTGTAACGTTATTAATTTTTGCTTATTTATTAATTTTTACGGAATTTTTATGTGTTTTAGAGCGATTTCTCTTTTTTAATAAAGAGAGAGTTTATAAGTATTAGAATTGCTTGTCTTAAGGATGGAAGGAATACACAATAGTAACCGGGAATTATAGGTTATACACACAATGCGCATGCCCTAATTGGCTGGATTACTATGTTATGTAACCTAGGGCAGTACTGTAGCCATAACACTACACTTCTACATTATCCCCCTTTTTTCCCTTTAGATAATTACAAGAATATAGAAATCAGACCTTTATTACCCCCCCCGTTATTACTGCAGTAATCGCACCCTGTGAAACCAGCACTATATATATATTAATAAAAAGGGAGTAATAGTAATGGCTAAGCTATAAGAAAGTAAAGATATAATAGTAATAAGAAATAACATATAAGTAAATAATAATAAAGAAAAAAGGAAAAAATAAGCTAAAGAGAAAGGGAAAGAAACCTTCTTATAGCTAGATAGTTAGGCTATTAATTTAATATATATGCCTGTATTAATAATATTATTTATGTAATTAGATACTAAGGTGCCTAGGAGCAATTTCTTTATAAGTAGTATTAATATTATAATAAAGTAGTAAGCTATAAGCTAATATAAGTAGAGTAAAGCAGCTTTAATAATAAAAGAAAGTTAAAAGTAAATTATAAGTAATAAGAAAAAACGGCTTAGGTTTAGTAGGCTTAGTAATATTATAAAGTTAATATTAAAAATAAGTATAAGCTAAAACCTAGTAAAGACCTTGCTATAAGGTTATTATAAAATTAAATTTATTATTAAAAAGACAGGAAGCAGGGTAGGCTTAGTATAATATATATATGTTTAGTAAAGTTGTAATAAATAATAATATATAAGTTATATATTTAAGAAAAGGGGCTTGCTAGGTTATAATAAGACAGTTATAAGAGAGTAAAAACTAAGGCCTAGAACTACCTATAGTAATTAAAGGTAATTATAGATAAAAGAAGGTGCTTTATTAGGAGAGTTATAAAATAAAAGGTATAAGGGTATAAAGACTTACTAAGGCAAGCCATGCCCTAGCTATAAATAGGTATATAGGGGGATAGGCCTTATAAAGAAATAGAGAGACTAGTAAATATAATATTTATATTACTAACCCTATCTGCAGCTATCTAGCTTTAAGTACGCTTGACTATAGCCTTCACTCTACTAGTAGACCTCCAACCGTGACAATATAGCTTTAAACAAAAAGATACAGGACTGCTATATAAGATATAATATCCCTTATACAAACTACTTTTAAGTAGTAAAGAGATTATAAAGTATTACCCTTAATTTTAAATCTTATAAGATAAAAAAATACTTAAAGGCTTAATACTATATAATAACTAAATCCCCTTTAGCTGTGTTTTGGAATAAGGAAGGTAATATAAAGATAATAGGTATAAATATTATATTTTCTTTTAAATAGTAAAAGATATATACTAAGTAGGTTTTAGTAGAGGAAATATAATCTTAGTGTAATAATAAATAATGCTTATACCATAGAGTTACTAGATATTAATTAAAGGTATACTACCTTCTCCCTATATATCCTCTAAAGACTAATATATATATAGTTAATATAACTATATCCTAGATTAGGTCTAAAGTTAATAATAACTTAAAGAAAGATAGCCCTTAAGCTTAAGGCTTAGTAAGGGGGAGGAAAATAGTAGTTAGCTATTATAATTACTATAAAAGGCATATAAATAAATAAAAAAGAAAATGAACTCTAATTTTTTATATTATTAGTTTTATTTAAAAAAATAGCCTTTACTAATATATAAGTAAATAATAAGTATAATAGCTATACTACTATAAGCAAATCTTTTAAATAAAGTATAAGGTTTTTTATATTCCTATTAGCCTAACCTTAAACAATTCAAACAGCTATTTTTATTAAAAAGTAAGGCTAAAATAGCTATTATTAAGGCTTAACTATAATATCTAAGGTTACCTGGCTTACTGCTAATATAAATAAATAGAGTTTTCTAGTCTTAGTTTATATAATCCTAGGTCTTACCTAGTTATATATCTTAGGAACCTTATAATTAAAGTAATATAATATTATAATTTTGTTAAGCTTTATAGTGCATTTTACCACTAAAGCTTACAGGCAAGGCTAGATTACCTGGCCTCTTAAAGGTTATCAACTAACCTTCCGGATTACTGGAGATCTAGGGTGCTTACATAAGCATACTTAGGTACATTAGGAAGCCCCTTTCCAGAGAA
>AFQZ01001064.1:0-17967 GCA_000222935.2 Aciculosporium take MAFF-241224
CTTAGGCCCTAGTTATATATATAACTATAAAGGCAGGGTTACTAGAATTAGATAGACCTTTTCCTTCTCTTTTTCTTTATAAATAATATTCTTATTTAAGTCACTAAAAAGAAGCACAGAATCGGATTCCTTATCGTTGATTACCCCCCCTAGCAATAGCGCATTGCGTAAGGGGAGTAAGCGGCGCAAGGGGTGTAATAATTAACAAATTTTTGCGTAGATCTGTAACTAATAAAGGACAAGGCACTACCCAGGAAGAAATATAATATTAAGGAGAAAATCCCAGAGTAATAATAGTATAGGAAAAACTAAAGAATAAAATAAAATTACTAAAGGAATTAATAATAAAAGTTATTCTAAAGGTAGAAATAATAAAAGTATAGGCTTCTATTAGAACTTTTATATAAATTACTATAAATACAGAAGGGAAAATAGCCTAAGCAAGAACTAACATAGGAGGCCTATAGGCCTTAATTATAAAAGCAGTTAGCAGCAGAGTAGAAACCACGGTTAAGAAGGCAGTTAAGGAGGCAATAAAGGCTGTTTATAGGACTAGATTAGCAGTTAAAGGGACTTAGGCAAATATTATAGCTTACAGAGTTATAAGGCAGAATACAACAATACCTTTAGCCTAAACAGAGGGTATAGTAATACTAGCCTACTATCACTAGAAAGCACTAGTAAAGGGAAGCACTATTAGTAAGGCAGTTAGGAACAGATCGCTAGGAGAGATTATAAAGGCAGTAAACAGTGCTATTAGTATGGAGGAGGCAGTAGTAGCATGCTAATTATAAAGTAAAGATATAGTTATTATATTTATAAAAGCAGGGAGGAAATAGAAGGAAAACACAGCCTAGGTAGGAGTTGCCTTTAGACCTAAAGCAGAAGTAAATAGGAAGATGTTTAGTGTAATTATTAAGGGATTCCTAACACAATTAACAAACCACATTATAATTGAGGATATAAGGAAGAACATTAAAAAGGAGAATAGATTAAATATAGTAAAGATAATAGTATAGAAGCTAAGAGAAACAGCAATAAGGGCACTATTAGTAGTTAGTATTAAGGGCACTAAGGCAGCAAACTAACTATGCCATGGGGAAATAGTATACTAAGCAGAGATTTTTAACGCTAAGCTATATAACAAGATAATCCACTTAAAGCAATATTATAACTACTATAAGATTAGACATATTGCCAGATACTGTAAGGAGAAAGCAAGATACAGCAGGTATGCTGCCAGAAAACACCCTAAGGGAGAGAGAACTTACCTGATATTAACAGGTAAGGTATAGGAGAGATGCCTAAATTATGCGGGGGCATATCTAGCATGGTCTTAACTATGCTTAATAAGTAATAAGAGATAGTAGCAGGCCAGGGAGGCTTATGCTATAAGGCCGCTGTTCTTCTATAACTATTAGTTAGAGGTCATAACGGCTACTACAGGCAAGGGCTATTAAGGAGAAGAAACCGGAGGACTAATAGAGAGGCAGCTAAGAGGAAGGAGCATATAACTAAGGGGCCCTTTTATAAGATAAACCTATAAGCTAAGATTAGGACAATAGAGACTAGCAGAGAAAGGCATAATACTAGCCTTTCTATAGCTAACTAAAGGGCTAAATAATACCGGAGCCAGCCTAACTAGAGTGCTCTGAAGTACATAATAAAGTATATAATTAAGGTTATATACTGGAATACATAGAAGAAAAGCAATCTAGTACATCTGGCGTTAGGGCATAATATTAGCCCTAAGGTAATAGCTATCCAGGAACCAGGAGGCTATAATAGTATACTACTAAATCTATCTTAAGGACACTATATATTAGTAATATATAGCAGAAAAATAGTGATTTATATATACTAGAAGGTTAAGACAGGACTTTAAACTATAGGGAGGGGGGAGGATTAGTATAGTATTAAGCTATATAGAGTAGAGATATATAATATCTACTCCCTGGCTTATAAAAGGGAGTGGCAGACGCCTTTATAACACTTTGCTAATACCTAGGCAAAGGGCTAGAGTATGTTTATAGGGGACTTTAACTAATATTACCCCTTATGGGACAGATTCGGCTAAACATCTCCAGGGCATAATAAGATATTAGAATTTATAATAAGGTAGTAACTTGGCCTAGCTATGCCGTTTAGGGAAGTAATAAGGAGAGAACATAGCAGCAGGGACAGCACTATTAACTATATATAAACCACCCATAACGTTAGTATTAAATTCATCAGGCTAGTAGAAATCGCCAGATCTGACCATATGCCCTAGCTTATTAACATTAGAATAAACAAGGAATTAAGCAATAGCCCAGGGTTAGTCTGGGGTTAGAGGATAGCAGACGAGAACCTTATTATAGCAGAGGCTTTAAACAGGCTTAGAAAGAAGGGGTTAGAGCTTCTGCTATATAACTAGTAAGAAATCAATAACTATGCACAGTGGCTTACCTAACAGCTTATAGAGATAGCTAATATAACAGCACCTAAGTAACCTTAAGGGCACAGCAAACCATAGCCTTAGTAGAATAAAAGAGTAAGGGATGTAATAGCAGAGGCAAGACATGCTAATAGGCAGTGGCAGCAATAACAGACATAGGAAGCATAGTAAGCCTTAATAAAAGCTATAAAAAAACAAGATTATATTATCTTAGAGAAGAAGAGAAGTAGCTGGTAATAGGCAGTTAGTGAGTTATTTAGGTCTAAAGGGAGTCTTTAGACCCTAGAGCGTTAGGCCCGGCTATAGAGTGAACTTTCTCCTAAAAGGCAACAGGTCCTACTACTAACCTAGCTAGGAGATAACGGCAGGGAGGAGATAGTAAAGGTTATATATAAGGGTAAGGCAAGGGTATTTACAGAGAGGTTCTTCCCTTTATTTATAGCTAGGGCTTTAGGTCTAGAGGCAGAGAAGGGGATAAGATACTGTAATAACAATTAGGCAGTTCCCGTGTTTATAGAGGAGGAAATTAAAGAGGTTATAAAGAATATAGCAAGTTAGAAAGCCTTAGGACTAGACAAGCTGCTAACGGGTTTCCTTAAGCTATGTAAAGCGGCCTTAATATCGTGTTTAACATGCCTTGTAAATGCTTACTATAGCTTAGGATATTATCTAGCCTCCTTCTAATAAGTAAAGGTAGTAGTTCTATGTAAACCTGGGAAGTCCCCTAAGGAGTTAGGCAGACCGGGGGGGTAAAGGCTAATATCGCTATTAAACACAATAGGCAAAGTGATTAAGGAAGCTATTATAAGGAGGATTACTATTATAGTAAAGGAAGGCTATATACTACTGGATATACAGATGGGCAACAGAGCTGGCAGATTAACAGAGATAGCACTAAGCATGCTAAAAGAGGTTATGAGAATAGCATAGTATTACCGGGGAATAGCATCATTACTATAGCTAGATATTACTAGGGCGTTCGATATTATTAGCTATAAATGATTAATTTACACTATAAAGGAGTTAGGACTGCTAGGGTAGATGGCCAGATAGGCACAGGGCTTTATGTTAGAAAAGAGAGCATAATTAGCGTTTGACGGACGTATTACTAAGGAAATCCAAGTTACTATAGGGGTTCCGTAAGGGTTACTAGCGTCTCCTATCCTCTTCCTGCTTTATATTATGCCACTATATTAAAGACTAGCAGCAGCAGAATCAATATTAACATTAGGGTTCTTAGATAATATAAACATTATAATATATAGAAAAATAGCAAAGGAAATAAAAGTATAACTAGAAAGAGCCTAGAGAATATATAAGGAGTAGTTAAAGGAATATAAGCTAAGGTTTAACCCAGGAAAAAGTGAGCTAATGCACTTTATAAGGAAGAGGTAGGCAATTATAACAACAATCTGACTTAGAAGAGTAACAATATAACCAACATAATCAGCGTAATTCCTAGGGGTTTGGATTCACTAGAAGCTTTATTAGTTAACCTATATAGAGAAAGTAAATGCTAAATTATTACGGCAGAAATTAGCGCTTATAGCGCTAGCTGCATCTACGTAGGGATGCCAACTAGAGTGTACAAGATCCCTTTATATATAGGTAATATAAAGCATAATAGCCTATAAAGCTAGGATATACTACACTTATAGCAAGCTAGAAGGGGTAGCACAGGGGGTAGTAAAGGCATTTATAAGGGAATAAAATAAATGCTTAAGGCAGGTTATAGGGGCGTATAAGGCAACACTAGTAACACTCTTAGAGATAGAAGCAGCAGTGCTACTAGTAGATCTATACCTTAATTATATTAAACAACGATTCTACTAAAGACTTAAGGATAGTAGTATAGGCAAGAAGATACAGCAGGCCTGTAATTTAATAGCATTACAGCTACAATGCTAAGGAAGAGGCTGCCAACGTAATCGCTATAAGGCGTTTCCTAATCGCCCCCCCCCCCCTCCCTAGCAGCCTTATAGCTAGACAGGAATTAGAGAGGGAGTGGGAAAAACAGTAGATCTAGCAGAAGCATAAGGCTTAGGTAAGAAGAGGACGGGCAAAAGCAATAGTAATAAATAAGGAACCTAACTTTAAGAGCACAAAAAAGATAGCAAAGCTTTATAATAGCCTGCTTAAGTATAAATCTACAGCCCTAGTTTAGCTTTAAACGGAAAAAATAGGGCTAAATGCCTTCCTCTATAATAAACAGGTGCCTAAGATAACTTTACTAATATGCTAATACTAGGGAGGAGACGAGGATATCTACTACCTTATCCTGTTATGCTTAGAATATAACCATCTAAAACCGATTCCAGCGGTACCTATAATAAGAGATCCGTAGGAACTTAGGGCAGCGCTTAACAATAAGAAGCTAGCACTAAATATCATAAAGTGGGTGCTTTTAACTAGGTGACTTTAGTAGTACAGGTTAGCAGAGGAGCTTAGTAAGGCATGGCAGATACATAATAATAAGGCTAAGAAAGGGACCAAAGGCAATGGAAACAACAGAATAAAGGAGGAAGAGCCGGACTAGGAGGGGAGGTGCTTATAGGGGGTTTTTACTAATATACTAACCTTTTATATAAAGCACAACTACACTTCTGTTATTATCTGCAGTTCTAGGGAACTAGCAGATATCTTATACTAATGGTTAGAAATAATAAAGACTTTATATCAGAGGCTTAGCGGGAGCTATATGGAAGAATATGGGTTTTCTCCCCTATCTTAGGGTTTTTCCTATATTAAGAAGTTAGTTAATGAACTAGTTAGTGGCTCTAGCGACCTAGCGTACATGAATAATAATTTAAGTCACTAGCTCTGCAGTTGCATTCTAGCAAGACCATAACATTTACTTTATATTTTACTAACTTTAAATTATCTTTATATAATAAGAGTATTAGCCCTGGTTTAAAATCTGCTAGTAATTATAATAATAATAGGTCGGATATAGCCCTCTTTATTAAGTCTATATAAAAGATAGGGTATATACCCTATAGGACATTAAGTTAAATAGTAAGTAATATTAGCATATTTAAAACCTAATATTTTGCCTTAACCTAATTAAGTTTCTAGCTAGGATAATTTGTCTTAATATAGTATAGATTTAACTATATAAAGTCTCCTACCTAGTATTATTCTACTAGTTATTAGGAAGTATTTACTATATTCTATTATTATTATTATATAAAGTTAATTGCTATTTAGGCTAGTGTTATTCCCTCTTAAAGATATTCTAGGAATAATACAGCCCTTTCTTTAGGTAAAGTTAGACTCTTAGTTATATTTAATACTTATTAAATTAGCTTAATATTAAACCCCTTTAGTGCCTAGTTTATGCTTAGCCTAGTTACTATAAATATTTTGTTATTAAGCGCTATTTAGTAAGCTAGGAGATAATTAGCCTAATTATATTATAAAAAGGCAATAACTACTTAGAGAACTGCCTATATCTCTTAGTTTACTTATTTTATTCTACTGTTTATTTAAGAGTAATATAATATAAATAATAGCTATTTTATACCTATTTTCTTATAAAGTATAGTCTAAAAACAGCTAAGCTAATCTAATCCATAGTTAGAAATAATCTAATAGGGAAAACTATAGAATTACTACTAATAGTATTTAAAGCATTCTATGTATACCTTAGCTATTATACTTATTATTACCTCTAACTATACATACTTAAAGAGGTAATTTATAATAACTATTAAGTAGTATAGTAACTCCTTATTATATATAGGAACATTAGTTATAAAATCTACTAATATTTATAACTAGTAACGGTTTACTACTAGTATAGATTACTCTTAAAAAGTCATTAATAGAGGTTGGAAATACGGAACACCGCGGATACGACGCGGTATTACGCCTAAAACAAAAAAGAAGCATAGAATCGGATTCCTTATTATTAATTACCCTCTCTAGCAATAGCGCATTACATAAGGGGAGTAAGCAGTATAAGGGGTGTAATAATTAATGAATTTTTATATAAATTTATAACTAATAAAGAATAAGGCATTACCTAAGAAGAAACATAATATTAAGGAGAGAATCCTAAAGTAATAATAGCGCAGGAAAAACTAAAAAATAAAATAAAATTACTAAAGGAATTAATAATAAAAGTTATTTTAAAGGTAAAAATAATAAAAGTATAGGCTTTTATTAGAACTTTTATATAAATTACTATAGATATAAAAGGGGAGATAGCCTAAGTAAGAACTAATACAAAAGGCTTACAGGCCTTAATTATAAAAGCAGTTAGTAGTAAAGTAAAAACTATAGTTAAAAAGGCAGTTAAGGAGGTAATAAAGGCTGTTTATAGGACTAGATTAGTAATTAGGAGGACTTAGGCGAATATTACAGCTTACAGAGTTATAGAGCAGAATATAATAATACCTTTAGCCTAAACAGAGGGTATAGTAATACTAGCCTGCTATTACTAGGAAGCACTAGTAAAGGAAAGCACTATTAGTAAGGCAGTTAGGAACAGATTACTAGGAGAGATTATAAAGGCAGTAAACAGCACTATTAGCATAGAGGAGGCAGTAGTAGTATGCTAATTATAAAGTAAAGACATAGTTATTATATTTATAGAAGCAGGGAGGAAATAAAAGGAAAACACAGCCTAGGTAGGAGTTGCCTTTAAACCTAAGGCAGAAGTAAACAGGAAGATGTTTAGTGTGATTATTAAGGGATTCCTAATATAATTAATAAACCATATTATAATTAAGAATATAAGGAAGAACATTAAAAAGGAAAATAGATTAAATATAGCAAAGATAATAGTATAGAAGCCAAGAGGAACAGCAACGAGGGCACTATTAGTGGTTAGTATTAAGGGCACTAAGGCAGCAAACTAACTATACTATAGGGGAATAGTATACTAAGTAGAGATTTTTAACGCTAAGCTATATAATAAGATAATCCACCTAAAGCAATATTATAACTATTATAAGATTAGACATATTACTAAATACTATAAGGAGGAAGCAAGATGTAGCAGGTATGCTACTAGAAAACACCCTAAGGAAGAGAGGACTTGCTTAATATTAACAGGTAAGGTATAGGAGAGATGCCTAAATTATATAAAGGCATATCTAGCATAGTCTTAACTATGCTTAGTAAGTAATAAGAGATAGTAGCAGGCTAGGGAGGCTTATGCTATAAGGCTGCTATTTTTCTATAACTATTAGTCAGAGGTTGTAACGGCTACTATAGGTAAGGGTTATTAGGGAGAAGAAACCAGGGGACTAATAGAGAGGCAGCTAAGAGAAAGGAGCATATAACTAAGGGGCCCTTCTATAAGATAAACCTATAAGCTAAGATTAGGACAACAGAGACTGGCAGAGGAAGGCATAATACTAGCCTTTTTACAGCTAACTAGAGGGCCAAACAATACCAGAGCCAGCCTAATTAGGGTGCTCTAAAGCACATAATAAAGTATATAATTAAGGTTATATATTAGAATACACAGAAGAAAAGCAATCTAGTACATCTAGCGTTAGGGCATAACGTCAGCCCTAAGGTAATAGCTATCTAGAAACCAGGAGGCTATAATAGTATACTGCTAAATCTATTTTAAGGACACTATATATTAGTAATATATAGCAGAAGAATAGCGATTTATATACACTAAAAGGTTAAGACAGGACTTTAGACTACAGGGAGGGGGGAGAATTAGTATAGTATTAAGCTATATAAAGTAGAGATATATAATATCTATTCCCCGGCTTATAAAAGGGAGTGGCAGACGCCTTTATAATACTTTGCTAATACCTAGGCAAAGGGCTGGAGTGTGTTTATAGGGGACTTTAACTAATATTACCCCTTATAGGATAAATTCAGCTAAATATCTTCAGGGCATAATAAGATATTAGAATTCATAATAAGGTAGTAACTCAGCCTAGCTATGCCGTTTAGGGAAGTAATAAGGAGAGAACATAGTAGCAGAGACAGCACTATTAACTATACATGGACCACTTATAACATTAGTATTAAATTCATTAGGCTAGTAGAAATCACTAGATTTAACCATATGCCCTAGCTTATTAGCATTAGGACAAATACAGAATTAAGTAACAGCCTAGGGTTAGTCCGGGGTTAGAGGACAGCGGACAAGAACCTTATTATAATAGAGGCTTTAAACAGGCTTAAAAAGAAAGGGTTAGAGCTTCTGCTATATAACTAGTAAGAAATTAATAACTATACGTAGTGGCTTACTTAATAGCTCACGGAGATAGCTAATATAGCAGCACCTAAGCAACCTTAAGGGCACAGCAAACTATAGCCTTAGTAGAATAAAAGGGTAAGGAATATAATAGTAAAGGCAAGACGTGCTAATAAGCAGTAGCAGTAATAACGGACGTAGGAAGCATAGCAGGCCTTAACAAAAGCTATAAAAAAACAGAATTATATTATTTTAAAGGAAAAGAGAAGTAGCTAGTAATAGGCAGTTAGTAAGTTATCTAGGTCTAAAGGGAGTCTTTAAACCCTAGAGCATTAAGCCTAGTTATGGAGTGGACTTCCTCCTAAAAGGCAACAGGTCTTACTACTAACCCGACTAGGAGATAACAGTAGGGAGGAGATAGTGGAGGTTATATATAAGGGTAAGGCGAGGGTATTTATAAAGAGGTTCTTCCCTTTATCCATAGCTAGGGCTCTAGGTCCAGAGGCAGAGGAAGGGATAAGATACTATAATAATAATTAGGCAGTTCCTGTGTTTATAAAGGAGGAAATTAAAGAGGTTATAAAGAATATAGTAAGTTAAAAAGCCCTAGAACTAGACAAGCTACTAACGGGTTTCCTTAAGCTATATAGAGCAGCCTTAATATTATGTTTAACATGCCTTATAAATGCTTACTATAGCTTAGGATATTATCCGGCCTCCTTCTAATAAGTAAAGGTAGTAGTTCTATATAAACCTAGGAAGTCCCCTAAGGAGTTAGGCAGACCGGGGGGGTAGAGGCTAATATTGCTATTAAACATAATAGGTAAAGTAATTAAGGGAGCTATTATAAGAAGGATTACTATTATAGCAAAGGAAGGCTATATACTACTAGATATACAGATAGGCAACAGGGCTAGCAGATTAATAGAAATAGTACTAAGCACGCTAAAAGAGGTTATAAGAACAGCGTGGCATTACTAGGGAATAGCATTATTACTATAGCTAGATATTACTAGGGTGTTTAATATTATTAGCTATAAATAATTAATCTGCACTATAAAGGAGTTAGAACTACTAGGGTGAATGGCTAGATAGGCACAGGGCTTTACATTAGAAAGGAGAGCATAATTAGTGTTTAACAGACGTATTACTAAGGAAATCCAAGTTACTGTAGGGGTTCTATAAGGGTCGCCAGCGTCTCCTATTCTCTTCCTGCTCTATATTATGCCATTATATTACAAACTAGCGGCGGCAGAATTAATGTTAATATTAGGGTTCTTAGATAATATAAACATTATAATATATAAAAAAACAGTAGAAAAGACAAAAGTATAACTAGAAAAAGCCTAGAGAATATATAAAGAGTAGTTAAAGGAGTATAGGCTAAGGTTTAACCTAGGAAAGAGCAAGCTAATACACTTTATAAGGAAGAAGCAGGCGATTATAATAATAATCTAACTTAGAAGAGCAATAATATAACTAATACAATCAGCGCAATTCCTAAGGGTTTGGATTCACTAGAAGCTTTATTAGTCAACCCATATAGAGAAAGTAAATGCTAAATTGTTATAATAGAAATTAGCGCTTATAGTACTAGCTGTATTTACGTAGGGATGCTAACTAAAGTGTGCAAGATCCCTTTATACACAGGTAATAAAAAGCATAATAGCCTATAAAGCTAGGATATACCACACCTATAGTAAGCCAGAAGGGGTAGCATAAGGGGTAGTAAAGGCATTTATAAGGGAACAGAATAAATGCTTAAGGCGGGTTATAGGGGTATATAAGGCAATGCTAGTAACACTCTTAGAGACAGAAGCAGCAGTACTGCCAGTAAATCTATACCTTAATTACATTAAACAATGATTTTACTAAAGACTTAAGAATAATAATATAAGCAAGAAGATATGGCAGGCCTGTAATTTAATAGTATTATAGCTATAATGCTAAGGAAGAGGCCGCCGACGTAATTACTATAAGGCGTTTCTTAATGCCCCCCCCCCCCTCCCTAGTAGCCTTATAGCTAGACAGGAATTAGAGAGGGAGTAGGAAAAACAGTAGATCTAGCAGAGGCATAAGGCTTAGGTAAGAAAAGGACAGGCAAAAGTAATAGTAATAAACAAGAAACCTAACTTTAAGAGTACAAAAAAGATAGTAAAGCTTTATAATAGCCTGCTTAAGCATAAATCTATAGCCCTAGTTCAGCTTTAAACAGAAAAAATAGGGCTAAATGCCTTCCTCTATAATAAATAAATACCTAAGGTAACTTTACTAATATGCTAATACTAGGGAGGAAATAAGGATATCTACTACCTTATCCTATTATGCCTAGAATATAACCATCTAAGACTAATTCTAGCAGTGCCTATAATAAGAAATCTATAGGAACTTAGGGCAGCGCTTAATAATAAAAAGCTAGCACTAAATATTATAAAGTAGGTGCTTTTAACTAGGCGACTTCAGTAGTATAGGTTAGCAGAGGAGCTTAGTAAGGCATGGCAGATACATAATAATAAGGCTAAGAAAGGGACTAGAGGCAATAGAAATAATAAAATAAAGGAGGAAGAGCCGGACTAGGAGGGGAGGTGCTTATAAGGGGTTTTTACTAACATACTAACCTTTTATATAAAGCATAACCATACTTCTGTTATTGTCTGCAGTTCCGGGGAACTGGCAGATATCTTATACTAATAGTTGGAAATAATAAAGACTCTATATTAAAGGCTTAGCGGGAGCTATATGGAAGAATATAGGTTTTCTCCCCTATCTTAGGGTTTTTCCTATATTAAGAAGTTAGTTGATGAACTAGTTAGTGGCTCTAGCTACCTAGTGTACATGAATAATAATAATAATACTAGTATAGATTTTAAAAGCCCCTGTTAAAGCTATTAACTCTTTCTCTTATTATAATAATAGTAATTCTATATAAACTATACTATATCTTTTAATATCCTATTTTAGTAATAGTCTCTTTATAATACCTAGAAAGTAGTATTCCTTTTTAAGTAACTTAATATAAGTAAGTTATAAACCTGTTATATAAGTAATATAATAAGAGGCTTATATTAGGGAATTTAAAGCTACCCCTAGAATTATAGTGCTTCTTAAGTGTTTAATATATAATCTGCTATTTAAGATTTAGTCCTTATAAAGGCAGGAAATTTTTACTTTACTACTTAAACTACTTTTAATTTTATACTATATAAGCTATTTATAGTAACTCCCTAGTTCTATAAATCCTAAAGATATTTATCCTAAAAGAGGTTAGAACCTTATATTATTATTCATGTACGCTAGGTAGCTAGAGCCACTAACTAGTTCATTAACTAACTTCTTAATATAGGAAAAACCCTAAGATAGGGGAGAAAACCCATATTCTTCCATATAGCTCCCGCTAAGCCTCTGATATAAAGTCTTTATTATTTCTAACCATTAGTATAAGATATCTGCCAGTTCCCTGGAACTGCAGACAATAACAGAAGTGTGGTTATGCTTTATATAAAAGGTTAGTATATTAGTAAAAACCCCTTATAAGCACCTCCCCTCCTAGTCTGGCTCTTCCTCCTCTATCCTATTATTTCTATTACCTCTAGTCCCTTTCTTAGCCTTATTATTACGTATCTGCCACGCCTTACTAAGCTCCTCTACTAACCTGTACTGCTGAAGTTACCTAGTTAAAAGCACCTACTTTATAATATTTAGTGCTAGCTTCTTATTGTTAAGCGCCGCCCTAAGTTCCCATAGATCTCTTATTACAGGCACTGCTAGAATCAGTCTTAAATAGTTATATTCTAGGCATAATAGAATAAGGTAGTAGATATCCTTATTTCCTCCCTAGTATTAGTATATTAGTAAAGTTACCTTAGGCACCTGTCTGTTATAAAGGAAGGCATTTAGCCTTATTTTTTCCGTTTAAAGCTAAACTAGGGCCATAGATTTATGCTTAAGCAGGCTATTATAAAGCTTTATTATCTTTTTTATACTCTTAAAGTTAGGTTCCTCGTCTACTGCTATTGCTTTTGCCTGTCTTTTTCTTACCTAAGCCTTATGCCTCTGCCGGATCTACTGTTTTTCCCACTCCCTCTCTAATTCCTGTCTAGCTATAAGGCTGCTAGGGAGGGGGGGGGGGGCATTAGAAAACGCCTTATAGTAATTATATTAGCAGCCTCTTCCTCAGCGTTATAGCTATAATGCTATTAAATTACAGGCCTGCTGTATCTTCTTACCTATACCACTATCCTTAAGTCTTTAGTAGAATCATTATTTAACGTAATTAAGGTACAGATCTACTAGCAGTACTGCTGCTTCTGTCTCTAAGAGTGTTACTAGTGTTGCCTTATATGCCCCTATAACCTGTCTTAAGCATTCGTTCTGTTCCCTTATAAATGCCTTTACTACCCCCTGTACTACCCCTTCTAGCTCGCTATAGGTGTGGTATATCCCAGCTTTATAAGCTATTATGCTTTATATTACCTGTATATAAAGGGATCTTATACACTCTAATCGGTATCCCCACGTAAATACAGCCAGCGCTGTAAGCGCTAATTTTTACTATAACAATTTAGCATTTACCTTCTCTATATAGGTTAACTAATAAAGCTTCTAGTGAATCCAAACCCTTAGGAATCAAGCTAATTATGTCGGTTGTATTATTACTCTTCTAAGTTAGATTGTTATTATAATCGCCTGCCTCTTCCTTATAAAGTGCATTAGCTTACTCTTTTCTAGGTTAAACCTTAGCCTATACTCCTTTAACTACTCCTTATATATTCTTTAGGCTTTTTTTAGTTATACTTTTGTCTCCTCTGTTGTTTTTCTATATACTATAATATTTATATTATCTAAGAACCCTAATGTTAATGTTAATTCCGCTGCCACTAGTCTTTAATATAGTAGCATAATATAAAGCAAAAAGAGAATAGGAGACGCCAGCAACCCTTACAGAACCCTTGCAGTAACTTGGATTTCCTTAGTAATATATCCGTTAAACGCTAATTATACTCTCCTTTTTAACGTAAAGCCCTGTGCCTATCTAGCCATCCACCCTAGTAGTCCTAACTCCTTTATAGTGTAGATTAATCATTTATAGCTAATAGTATTAAATGCTCTAGTAATATCTAGCTATAGTAATAATGCTATTCCCTAGTAATGCCACGCCGTTCTTATAACCTCTTTTAGCATGCTTAGTGCTATCTTTATTAATCTGCCAGCTTTGTTGCCTATTTACATGTCTAGCAGTATATAGCCTTCCTTTGCTATAATAGTAATCCTCCTTATAATAGCTCTCTTAATTACTTTACCTATTGTATTTAATAGCAATATTAGCCTCTACCCCCCTAGTCTGCCTAACTCCTTAGGGGACTTCCTAGGTTTACATAAAACTACTACCTTTACTTATTAGAAGGAGGCCGGATAATATCCCAAGCCATAGCAAGCATTTATAAGGCATGTTAAACACAATATTAAGGCTGCTCTACATAGCTTAAGGAAACCTATTAGCAGCTCGTCCAGTCCTAGGGCTTTCTAACTTACTATATTCTTTATAACCTCTTTAATTTCCTCCTCTATAAACACAGGAACTGCCTAATTATTATTATAGTATTTTATTCCCTCCTCTGCCTCTAGACCTAAAGCCCTAGCTGTAAATAAAGGGAAGAACCTCTCTGTAAATACCCTTGCCTTACCCTTGTATATAACCTCTACTATCTCCTCCCTACTATTATCTCCTAGCTGGGTTAGTAGTAGGACCTGTTGCCTTTTAGGAGAAAGTCCACTCTATAGCTAGGCCTAATGCTCTAGGGTTTAAAGACTCCCTTTAGACCTAGATAACTTACTAACTACCTATTGCTAGCTACTTTTCTTCTCCTCTAAGATAATATAATCCTGTTTTTTTATAGCTTTTGTTAAGGCCTACTACGCTTCCTATGTCTATTATTACTACTACTGCCTATTAGCACATCTTGCCTCTGCTATTACGTTCCTTACCCTTTTATTCTACTAAGGCTGTAGTTTACTATGCTCTTAAGGTCGCTTAGGTACTACTATATTAGCTATCTTTATAAGCTGTTAGGTAAGCTACTGCGTATAGTTATTAATTTCTTACTAGTTACACAGCGAAAGCTCTAACCCCTTCTTTCTAAGCCTGTTTAAAGCCTCTACTATAATAAGGTTCTTGTTTGCTGTTCTCTAACCCCAAACTAACCCTAGGCTATTACTTAATTCCTTGTTTGTCCTAATGCTAATAAGCTAGGGCATATGGTTAGATCTGGCGATTTCTACTAGCCCGATGAATTTAACACTAACATTATGGGTGGTCCATGCATGGTTAATAGTGCTATCCCTGCTGCTATGTTCTCTCCTTATTACTTCCCTAAACAGTATAGCTAAGCTAAGTTGCTACCTTATTATAAATTCTAATATCTTATTATACCCTAGAGATATTTAGCTGAATTTATCCCATAAGGGGTGATATTAGTTAAAGTCCCCTATAAACACACTCTGGCCCTTTGCCTAGGTATTAGCAAAGTGTTATAAAGGCGTCTATTACTCCTTTTTATAAGCTAGGGAGTAGATGTTATATATCTTTACTTTATATAGCTTAATACTATACTAATCCTCCCCCCTCCCTATAGTCTAAAGTCCTGTTTTAACCTTCTAGTGTATATAAATTGCTATTCTTCTACTATATATTACTAATATATAGTGTCCTTAAGATAGATTTAGTAGTATACTATTATAGCCTCCTAGTTCCTAAATGGCTATCACCTTAGGGCTAACGTTATGCCCTAACGCTAGATATACTAAATTGCTTTTCTTTTATATATTCTAGTACATAACCTTAATTATGTACTCTATTATATACTTCAGAGCACCCTGGTTAGGCTGGCTTTAGTATTATTTAGCCCTCTAGTTAGCTGTAAAAAGGCCAGTATTATACCTTTCTCTGCCAGTCTCTATTATCCTAATCTTAGCTTATAGGTTCATCTTATAAAAGGGCCCCTTAGTTATATGCTCCTTCCTCTTAGCTGCCTTTCTATTAGTCCCCTGGTTTCTTCTCCCTAATAGCCCTTGCCTGTAGTAGCCATTATAACCTCTAACCGATAGTTGCAGAAGAACAGCGGCCTTATAGCATAAGCCTCCCTAGCCTGCTACTATCTCTTATTACTTACTAAGCATAGTTAAGACCATGCTAGATGTGCCCCTGTATAATTTAGGCATCTCTCCTGTACCTTACCTATTAATATTAAATAAGTCCTCTCTCCCTTAGGGTGTTTTTTAGTAGTATACCTACTGTATCTTACTTCCTTCTTATAGTATCTGGCAATATATCTAATCTTATAGTAATTATAATATTACTTTAGGTGGATTATCTTGTTATATAGCTTAGCATTAAAAATCTCTACTTAGTATACTATTCCCCTATAGTATAGTCAGTTTGCTGCCTTAGTGCCCTTAATACTAACTACTAATAGTGCCCTTGTTGCTATTTCTCTTAGCTTCTGTACCATTATCTTTGCTATATTTAATCTATTTTCCTTTTTAATATTCTTCCTTATATTCTTAATCGCAATATGGTTTATTAATTATATTAGGAATCCCTTAATAATTATACTAAACATCTTCCTGTTTACTTCTGCCTTAGGTCTAAAGGCAACTCCTACCTAGGCCGTGTTTTCCTTTTATTTCCTCCTTACTTTTATAAACGTAATAACTATATCTTTACTCTATAATTAGTATACTACTACTACCTCCTCTATGCTAATAGCACTGTTTACTGCCTTTATAATCTCTCCTAGTAATTTATTCCTAACTGCCTTACTAATAGTGCTTCCCTTTACTAGTACTTCCTAGTAATAGTAGGCTAGTATTGCCATACCCTCCGTTTAGGCCAAAGGTATTATCATATTCTACCCTATAACTCCGTAAGCTGCAATATTTGCCTAAGTCCCCCTAACTACTAATCCAGTCCTATAAACAGCCTTTATTACCTTCTTAACTGCCTTTTTAACCGTGGTTTCTACTTTACTACTAACTGCTTTTATAATTAAGGCCTATAGGCCTCCTGTGTTAGTTCTTGCTTAGGCTATCTCCCCTCCTATATTTATAGTAATTTATATAAAAGTTCTAATAAAAGCCTATACTTCTATTATTTCTGCCTTTAGGATAACTTTTATTATTAATTCCTTTAGTAATTTCATTTTATTCTTTAGTTTTTCCTATGCTACTATTACTTTAGGATTCTCTCCTTAATATTATATTTCTTCCTAGGTAGTGCCTTATCCTTTATTAGTTATAAATTTATATAAAAATTTATTAATTATTACACCCCTTACGCTGCTTACTCTCCTTATGTAATATGCTATTGCTAGAGGGGGTAATTAATAATAAGGAATCCGATTCTATGCTTCTTTTTTGTTTTAGGCGTAATACTGCGTCGTATCCGCGGTGTTCCGTAATTCCTTAAGGAGGCCTCTTAATATAAATATTATAGTATGTTAGAACCTTATAGTAATAGCCTTATTAAGTCTATGCTAATAATATCTTATATAATTATTTTATTTAAATTATTATTATTTTAGTTGCTATTCTCCTTTAATTTAGCTGTTATTTGCACTCCTACTAGGGATATATTGCCTATATCTAGGCTTTAGACTAGATATATAATATACTTTATAAAACGGCTCCTTTAACCTTAATTTTACTCTTATTAAGAGAAAGCATCTAGCCTACCTGTTTATATACCTAGATAATATTAAAGGTAAAAATTAAAAAGGAATAATATTTTAGCCTATCTTACCTACCTTTTTAACATCTCTTAAGGGGCTGTAAAATATTTTAGATTTTTATAGTTAGTAAGAATTATAAATAGTTAGGCTATACTTTATAGTTTTACTAACTATACCTATTGTGAGGTATAGCTAGATATAAGAAGGCACGCCTAATTATACCTAATACTATCCCACAGCAGTATTGGAAGTCTCTTACTTAATAAGTAAGTAAAACAAACAGAGGTCTTGCTTATAAGCTATAGGGAATATAGCTTATAATACAAGCTCTAGAAGAGAGCAGGGAACAATAACAAAAAAGGTGCAAGGTAAAATATATTAAAAAGATCGTATTACCAATGCTGGTGTTGTTGTTGTTGTTAAGGTTAAGAAAATCTATCTAAGGTAGGGAGGGAAAGCCTCCTTATATACACAGAGAATAGAGGAAAAGTGGGGCTATACCCACTATAGGTTACTAGCCTAATTAGGCATAGTAAACATAGAAAAGAATAGAATGGAAAGGAAAGGAAGTGGTTGATTTCTAATCAACCCACTAAGACCCACCAGAGCATACGTTATCCTGCTTCCAAGGAATT
>AFQZ01001063.1:0-17999 GCA_000222935.2 Aciculosporium take MAFF-241224
ACTACACACACACACACACACACACACACTACACACACACACACACACACACACACACACACACACGGATTACATACGTAAACATGTGCGGAAAGAAAAACACTGCCGTGCTCATGACCCAGCGCAGGACTGTCACCGTATGCAATGCAGTCCCGTCCGTGGCCTGGCGCGCACACACGTATACCACGCACATGCATGTCTGTCTGCACATGGACATTGTGCGTGCCACACACGGCAGTCACTCACTCACATTGGCATCAAAGCCGCCCCTGGCGTCGCCATGGCCGGGAAACAACCACGAGGCGTCCTCACGCCACGGGCACGGCCACGGACGAGACGTCTTGGCTTTTTGAGTTTACGCCGTCCACGGCGGTGGGTGCTCTGCGACAATGCACAGTGGGTGGTGGTCGGGCGTTTTTCCATGATCCCCAGGAGGTATCTCGATGGATTGGTTGTCTGTCTTCAACATGGCTGGCTGTTCGTGCGGCGACATGGGGGTTCGAGGTCACGATTCCCGTCGGGGGGGGGGGGGGGGGGGGGTCAAAACCTTTGACCACCCACCGTGTGTATATACTGTGACTGGGTCGATAAACCAGCGCCAATGACCGATTTTGGTGGTGGAGAAGATGGTCGCGCGGCGGTGGCGGAGCCATTGTGTTTGCCATGCTGTTTTTGTGTGTCATTCTCCCTCGGTCGGCAGCTTGTTTTGTTTTGTTGTTGGGGGGATGCCGGTTGGCGGCTAGCAGAGCAAGCAAGCAAGCAAGCAAGCACCACGTGGACAGGTTGAATTTGACTCTCATGGGGTAGAAAAACCAAACAAGACGAAAGAAAAGAAAAAAAAAAAAAAAAAAAACACACAACCCTGGGCTGGGCATCTTGAGGAGGATTTAAAAAAAAAAAAAAAACAACAAACACACAACCCTGGGCTGGGCATCTTGAGGAGGATTAAAAAAAAAAAAAAAAAAAAAAAAAAAAAAAGTAACAGGACTCGGACGTGCGCATGCTCGTCGGCGAGTTCCGACCAGAGAAAGTCCCGTCCCGTCAAGGACAACAACAACAAAGACGCGCGCGTCCCCGTCAGAAGAAGATAGCAAACAGCCCACATGCATCGGCTCCCGCTCCTCGCCCTCCTGCTCGTCCCGTCGCCGTCGTGGGCCCTCCTCACATACCCGCTGGACGAGGAGCGGCACCGGCCGGCGGGGGTGGTGCCCCCGAGCCAGGACGCCTTTTACGAGGTGCCGCCCAACCTCGGCGACGTCGACCGGGGCACCATCCTGCGGCACAGAAGGCCGCGCGCGCTGCTGGGCGTGCTCGGCATCTCCAACAGGACCCTCCAGGACGGCCACCAGATCCTGTACAAGACGCAGGAGGACGAGGGGGCCCCGACGGCGACGGTGCTCACCATCCTGGTGCCGCCCAACCCCAACTGGGCCAAGCTGCTCTCGGTCCAGATGGCCGAGGACGCCGCGTTCCTGGACTGCGCGCCGTCGTATACGCTGCAGACGGGGTCCGACGCCGGCGGCCTGGCCGGCGACAACGCGCTGCGGCGCATCGAGCTGCTCGTCGTGGCGGCGGCGCTCGAGAAGGGCTGGGTCGTCATCGTGCCCGACTATCTGGGTCCCAAGGCGGCCTTCATGTCCACCGGCACCGGGGCCAAGGCCGTGCTGGACGGCATCAGGGCGGCCGTCGGGTCGGCCCAGCGGCCCCACAACCTGACGGGCATCCTGCCGCGTCCGCGCGTGGCCCTCTGGGGATACTCCGGGGGCGGCACCGTCACGGCCCGGGCCGTCCAGGACCAGGCCGCCTACGCCAAGGAGCTGCACATCACCGGCGCCGCCATGGGGGGCATCTCGGCCTCCCTCAGGGACCTCATCCGACAGGTCAACTACAGGCGCGACGCGGGCATCGGCGTCGCCGCCATCGCCGGCCTCGCCAACGAGTACCCCGTCTTCGACATGTGGGTGCGGGAGAACCTGCGTCCCCGATACGCCGCCCTGTACGACCGGGTCCGGACGCAGTGCACCGCCGCCAACCTCGCCGACTTTGAGCGCATGGACATCAAGCGCATCTTCCGGTCGAGATTCTTCACCGAGGGCGGCCACCTGAGCAAGATGTCCAGGACGGTCGGCCTCAAGCGGAGGAGCTCCCTCCAGGCGCCCGCGCTCGTGTACGAGTCGCGGACCGACGACCTGTTCCACCGCGTCGACATGAAGGAGCTCATGGAATTCTGGTGCAGCAAGGACGGCCGCCCCGTCTGGGGCCGGTGGGGGTCCGTACGGCTCGAGCGCGACAGCATCCGGGACCGCGTCCCCCTCGGCGTGGCCTACGGCCCGAGAGCCTTTGCCTACCTCTCCGACGTCTTGGACGGCAAGGTCTGGCTCGTGCCCTGCTCCGAGAGGAAGGTGTCTTCGCAGAACTACATGGCGTACGGGATGCTGCCCGACTTTTACCGGTATGCGATGAAGCGCCTGCTGGAGCCGCTGATCACGCGGCCCGAGTACGAGACGCTGGGCGAGGACGTGGACAAGGTCCTGAAGAAGGAGAAGAAGAAGGACAAGGCCGAGGACAAGCTGAGGGGGAAAGACTGGGAGGTTGCGAGCGAGGATGAACAAAGGGAGAAGGACTGGCAGGATCGGCAGCTGAGGAAGCTGTCGAATCAGAGACACGACTCTGACAAGCCAAAGGAGAAGGAGAAGGCCAGGGACAGGGACAAGGTGGAGGACAGGCTGAGGGCAAAGGAGTGGGCGGTTGCGAGCGAGGGTGAACGGAGGGGGAAAGATTGGCAGGATCGGCAGCTGAGGAAGCTGTCGAACCAGAGACACAGCTATGACAAGCAAAAGGACAAGGAGGAGGCAGAAGAGGAGGCGGAGAGGGAGAAGGAGGCGGAGGAGGGGGCAGAGGAGGCGGAGGACGGGGAGAAACAAGGAGAGCAAGAAGAGGGGGATAAATAAGGAGAAGAGGAGTAAGAGGAGAGGAAGGGAAGTAAAAAGAAGAGGATAAATAAGGAGAAGAGGAGTAGGAGAAGAGGAAGAGAAGTAAGAAGAAGAGGATAGATAAGGAGAAGAGGAGTAAGAGGAGAGGAAGGGAAGTAAAAAGAAGAGGATAAATAAGAAGAAAAGGAGTAAGAGGAGAGGAAGGGAAGTAAGAAAAAGAGGACAAATAAGGAGAAGAGAAGTAAGAGGAGAGGAAGGGAAGTAAAAAGAAGAGGATCAATGAGAAGAAAAGGAGTAAGAGGAGAGAAAGGGGAGGCAGCAAAAGGAAAAGGCTAATCACAAAAGGAAAAAGGAGGTATAGGTATAGGGTGGGCAGCAGAAGGAGAAGGCGAAGAAGAAGAAGAAGAAGAAGAAGCAGAACAGGGAAGAACAAGAGACAGGAAAAACAACAATCTATAGATCTGGACAAGTTGGGGCACAAATGCAAGTCATGGAGTTGTACCGCAAAGCGCTGTACATATATCGTGTATCACGACGCCACCACGTGCCAAGACGCACGCTTCTTCGAAAACAACAACGCACGCACACAAAGAAGAAGAAAATAAAATAAAGAGAGGGGGGAAATACCTACCCCTGGACCAGATGAAAAAAAAAAAAAAAAAGAAGCCAGGAAGATGTGGTAAACTAGTCCCATCATGGACTAGCTCGTCTCGGGCCCGGGCCCGGCAGGAGGGGCTAGCACGGCGTGGGACAAGCGACCCATTCCGAGCCACGTGGCGTCGTTGTTGAAACCAGATTGAGTCTAGACATTATAGGGTTTTTTTTTTTTCTTCTTTTTTTTTCACCTTTGTCATCATCATCTTCACTATCTTCTTCTTCTTCTCCTTTTTTCTCTTTCTTATTTTCACATTAATTATTATTATCTTTACTATCTTCTTCTTCTTCTTCTTCTTCTTCTGTTTTCTCTTTCTTATTTTCACCTTTATCATCATCTTTACTGTCTTCTTCTTCTTCTTCTTCTTCTTCTTTCTTCTCTTTCTTATTTTCACCTTCATCATCATCTTTACTGTCTTCTTCTTCTTCTTCTTGCCGCCAAGAGGGCACCTCTGGGATTTCTGATGCTGCAATTCGGCTTGCATATGCTCCATCTGAAGCCTTCACGAGAAAGCCGTGAACGAGCATGCTTGCTTGCCTCTTCTTCTCCCTCGTCTTCACTTGAAATCTCGGCATCGCAGCAGTTGAACCTGAGCCGTGCCGTCCCACTCTTCCTCGGGAAAAACGGGCAAATGGGAAACCGGCACAAGGTCCGTATTGACCAATTGACCATCCATACAGACGGACAGGTCAGAAGGGGGATGCACATCCCTCATGGGCGTGCTGTGCAATTTGCCTCGTATGCCTGCCTTGTTGTGATCTGTGATGGACTACAGGATGATGGACTATGAAGATCCGACCTGACTAGCTACGTCGCCTCAAGAGAGAGGGGTGAGGGCGCCAGAGACCCACGTGACATGTGAGGCTGACCGGATGGGTGACAACATGTGTCGAGGATACGGGCATACAAGGCAAATTGCACAGCACACCCATGGGGATGTGCATCCCCCTCTTGACCCGTATGGTCGGTCAATTGGTCAACAACATGGACACCTCAACATGCCTTGAATCCTCAACAGTCGGCTGGGCTGGTCCGCGTCTGGACCCGCATAGCGGTCTGCCATGCTGGCGCCGGTCATTCATCATCAGCAACCCCGGACCCCTCGCGTCGCGTCCTGTGTTGAGGTATCCATGGTGGTGTTCCATGTCACCGGATATGGTCAGCCTCACATGTCACGTGGGTCTCTGGTGCCCTAAGCCCTCATTTCCGGCCACGTAGCTAGGTAGCTACTTCTTCATAGTCTACATCATCACATATTCTATCCCATCTTGACAGCATGCAACCCCTTCACTATACAACAGATGGCATGCAACGGTCCTTCTCCCGTCAAATGTCTCCCGTCAAATGTCTCCCGTCAAATGTCTCCCGTCAAATGGGTGAGGTCACAGATAGGGGGACAAGGGGAGAACTGACAGCAAGGTATTCGGCCTGTTACCTAGTAGGCTAGGCAAGCAGCTTCGACCAAAGACGACACGAACCCTGCAAAGCAGCGGTATACCGTATGAGCCAAGATAGCCTCGGTATGCGACGTTGCCGTTTTTGATTGGATAACGCATGACGCTCTCGTGTAAAGGTTCAGACAAGCATATTGTTCCTACTTCACGCTGCTTGGGTTCACGGGGCAACGTGTGGATCTACATATGTTCTATACATACGACATACATACATACCATGCATGGCAAGGTGGAAATGCTTTCATCGGAACAAGACGACAGTCGCACGGCTTGAATTCATAGGCCAGGACATGGGCAGGTGGTAGATACGAGCAATGTCGCTGGGTACGTACATGCTTTGCAGATACCCGCCAAATGCCTACTGCAAGTCGGCCGAGTGTCATGCCGTGGCCGGGACACCAGACAGCCGGTAGTGCATTTGCAGGCACATCATTCCAGGCATGTGCAAGCGAGTTGTAACTACGCCATGTCTCAATATCACGTTCGACTGATACAGCCGTCCCATAAAACAAAATTAAGGCTGCAATGACGTTCTTATGTAGATGCTTCTCCTTTTTTTTCGCTTAACAAAATATGCAAGTCAAGTCCGGTCAAAAAAAACGTCATAGCAGGTCATCAAGCAGATTGTGACTTGAGAAGCTGAGAAGCCCTTTCTTTGGTCTTGTATCGGTTCGTTTCAGCATGCGCCGCTGGACATGCTCCGGCATGATCAAGTCTACTTCTTTTTTTTTTTTTTTTTTTTTTTTTTTTTTCCAATTCTCGTTCGACTGGCTCTTGCACGAAATCCTATCCTCTTGTGCTTCTTGGCAGACCGCTTAGCTGTGCATGCAGCCAGCTGCAGAAAAGTGGCATTCGCTCCTCAGTGCTGGCTTGCTTGGCCGGCCCGACACTTGCTCGTCAACAGGTAGAAGTTGGAACGAGACCGTGGAGTAATCAGAACCTGCCCTGCTGTACATACAGACCGCTGTGCGTGTGGTCGTATCCGACGTTGGCTTCTGTGGTTGCAAGCGGGCGCACCACCAACCACATCCTCGCGGGACCAACTTTGATTGGGGCAAAGCTATACTTTTCTGGATTTATTGTGCAAGCACATCGATGTGCATATATTTTCCGTAGCCAATGTTCGTGCTGTTGCGCCTGCTGACTTCCCGAGTCTAGGAAAATCTGGTACACTTTTAGCAAATCGGTGACATGTCATCATCTTTGCCAGCCCTACCACGAAGCTTCCTTCACGAAGCTTCCTTCACGATGCAGAAGCTTTCTTAACGATGCTCGACCGCAACAATGTCCATGTCTTTGGATAAATAATATGCAAACGACGACGGCCGCGGAAAAAAAAAAAAAAGGTGAGACAAGTCAAATGAAAACACAGCCCACCAGTGGCCAGTAACTGTTGCCGTTCGACAGCTGGCACCAGCTGGCAATCTAAATGGTCTGACCTAGTTGGTCCATCGCCCGAGCTGTTGAGCCAATAAGAGACGCCGTGAGTGGGGGGCAGATGCAGGTCAGGCGAGCCGGCAGCGTGTTGCCTTTGCCCCGCAGTCGGTAGGCCTAGCAGTGATAGCAGGTGCAAAGCCAAGTGCGCCAGCTGCCAGCGGCCAGCTGCCAGCTGCGACCACACTGCACTCGACAACAACAAGCCTCGCCAATTAAATCTGCACGGCGCGCCCCCTCCTCTTCCTTGTCTTCGTTGCCTTCCAAGAGCCCGCCTGCCAACATCCACCTCGAAACAAAGGCAAACAAAAGGGGCCGTCCCGGTGTTGATCATCTCTGGTCCTCTCCAATGCGTGAGATTTGCCACCGAGGATTTGCCACCGAGGATCATCCCACCTTTGTCTCCGTTGCTGCGCCTGTCTTCAAGTCTTCAACTCTCGTCTTCCACAAACTCTTCGACTCTTTTGACTGACCCCGTCACCTCCAACGCCCCCCGCGCCTGGGAGCGCATCCCCCATCACCTCTCAATGGAATAAGTCAAATCAGCATGAGGTCGTCGTACAAAAGGCTCCTTCCCGGTTCAACAAAACACGCAGCTCAGGACAGCAATATCAAATCCATCGACGGTCCGCAGATCGCTCCTGCCACCTGCTCAGTGACCCTCATTGCCTGTGATCCATGTCGTCGCAAAAAAGCCAAGGTGAACAAGTCAAGATTATTTTTTTTTTTTTCATTTCGCCTTTTTTCATATACATCCATGTATCTTTGCATTGCGTATAGAACTGTATACACGTACGCATTTCTTGTACATGTATGGAAACACCATGCTTGGAGAGAGTTCACTGGGCTCTGGATATAGTACTTACACTAGTCATGTCCTTCTGTGTCCGGTAACCTACGGCACGGGTCTTGCCGTGTGTAACAGTGTGACCCGGTGCCGTGCTTGTGTTGACACATGCCTCTTTTCTCAAGTGCGATGGCCAACGTCCTGTGTGCGACCGATGCTCTCGTGGCGGCTCTCATTGCAAATATGACGCCGAGGTCGGCGAGTCGCGCGCTGCTGCGATAAAGAAAAAGTATCGCTCGTTGAACAAGAATTTCCACCGATTGACAAGAGAGGTCCATCAGCTGCGGAGGTTCTATGGTTATATCCGGGCCGCGCCCGAGGAGGAAGCGCACCACGTTTTCATGCAAATCCGCGCAAGTGGCAGCTGCAGCCCCATTGACGTCCTAGATTCACTTGACCACCACCAAGAGCGAAGAGCATCTCTCACTTCCAACGAGGACTCGGATGGCGATGACAGCGAATATGTGGGCACGCAGTCGATGGAAGTCCTGGCCGCGCCATGGACAGACGTCGCTGGGAATGAGGTGGTATCCGAGCTCATTACGCAGTACTTTACCTACGATTACCTATATGTCTTTCCCTCCATCAACCGCTCGATATTCGTTCGCGAAATGACGTCGTCGGGCATCATGACGGCCACCAGTTGCTCCCCGCTGCTTGTCAACGCCATATGTGCTCAGCAATGTGTGAGTAGTGATGATGGCCTGGTCGCTTCCAACCACGCCCTCGACTTCTCTCTTCCCTGCCTCCTTCGCCCTTGGCGCGGCTTTTCAAGACTAACGCTAGAAATTGGCCAGTTTCTCTCCCCTTGGGAGTACATGGAGGGTATTCCCCGTCTAGAAATGGCCGAGCGCTTCCTCGCAGAGGCAAACAGACTGCTTCCCTCCGATTTCAGCAATCTCTCATTACCGACCTGCCAAGCCGCGTGTCTCATTTTCGCCGCCGCCGCAGCAAGAGATCAGCTCAACAATTGAGACGTCTGCAATAGTGCTGCCACTCCCAATGCGAGTGACGCTCAATAGTGTTCTTTTCATTTTTCATTCGTATCCTTTCCTGGGCCGATACGCCGTGGGTCTGTTCTACACAGTAAGTGACTGTGATGAAACACGATGCCTTCTTCTTCTCTATTGATTCTCTATTTGTTGGTAACGCACAGGTTACTTCGGTGCTGCTGCAAAGAGGTAAAGGAGGGGGGTAATAAAGTCCAATAATCTATTCTCTTTTTATTCTGAGGGAAAGAAGCAGGCTACGATGCGGAAGTGTGGTGTTGTGGCCACGGTACAGTCCTAGGTCACATGACCTGTGATCCAGCCAATCAGGGTGCGTGCATTCTGTGTGCGACCCACAATTCCTGGTCAATGCGGCGTATCCCTTCCATCCTCTATACGAGCGATTCCAACACTATTGATTCTCACTTGTTTCCTTTTCATCTTCTTTCTCTCCGCAAGTTTATCATCCGTCATTAATCTAGTAAAATGCTTTATTATTATTATTATTATTATTATTATTATTATTATTATTATTATTATCATTATTATTATCATTATTATTGAATTACGCTAGCTAGCAATTTATGCGAGTATCTAGTACTTCTTCTCCTTATTTGCCTTGCATAGGGTAGGAAAACCATGCTATAGGGTACTAATTAGCTAGTCTTGTGATGGATTCGAGCTCGAAGCTCAGATCTGTACAGTTGGAAGGCCGGCTGCATTACATAAGCCATACGCGAGCGGTCCGGGCCCTAGTGTCAGGAGAGCCGCAAGACAAGAGCGTAAGGGCAAGAGGACCCACTAGGGCAAGCTGCGCCCTAGCCGCGCACATGTATATATATAATGGGACAGGCTTCACATGGAGATGGAGAGGCCAGCGAATATAACCTTCACATCACGTACCCTACCTGCAGCTATCACGCAGCGAGTACGCCTTACTATATAGCCTTTACTCCACTAGTAGACCACCAACCGTGACACCTAGTCGCGCACACAACTATAAAGGTACCAGCACTAGGATTAGTGTTACGTGATGGATTCGTCACGTAGTCGGTTGGTAATACCGTCAAGCTATTCGTCATCGTTATCATGTAAAGGCATCAGCACGCACCTGTATACTATTCACTAGTTATATGGTCAGATGCATGTTGCAAGTTGGTTCATTCTCACTAGCTGTACGACGGAATCGTCCTCTATATACGGAGATCAATCCACTGGTCACGGATAATACCGTAACACCCTGTTTCCGTACCCCACTTATTCTCTACAGTTCCGACCATCTGACCAATCACATCCATTTTTTATATACCTTCAGCTTATATAATCGCTGGCCCGTTTAAACCCAGAGCATAGGGTATACCTAGCTAATTTATAATCCGGGGTAGCTTATTAAATCCGGGGTAGCAAAATGCTTTATTTTGTGTATCCGTTTATGCTCAAACGCCCGTCCTTGCAACATGAGGGCAAGTTCGGACCCCGTCAGTGAAATTGATTAATGCTCTATTGAGGAACAGCATCTACATTACCAAGTACCATCCATCTATCTAGCATCTATTCATTAGACCAGTGTTTTTCGCTCCCCCATCTCCCACCCCCGCCACTTTCGTCGTCGTCGTCGTCGTCCGTCCATGTCAACAGATCCACGAATCCTCAGCTCGATCCGCCACCCCCCCATAATGATGATCACTTGACAGGGGAAGGGGCAGGGGAAGGACCCAATCCGTCGGCGATACCTGCGGCGCATCAGCATCAGCATACGAGTGCTGTTGATGTTGCTGTTGCTGCCCCGAAGCGCCTACAAACTTGCGAGCCTCGTTGTTGATCCACGCATCAAGGCGCGCATCCCGGCACTTGGCGTGGCAGATTAAATCGCTCTTGAGCCGGAGCGTTTCCTGCAGGAGGCGTTCGTGTTCGGCCTTGAGGCTGTCGTATTGGGCTTCTAGCCGTATGGAGACAGATTCCATGTTTCGGATCCACTCTTTGTTTTTCATGCGGGATGTGAGTGATGCTTTTCTGCTGCCCTCAAGGGACTTTTGGGGTCTCCTTTTTTTTAGGGCCGCTGTTGCTGCAGGAGGAGGTGGTGGTGCTGGTTCTTGTGGAGAAGAAGAAGAAGATGATGATGAGCTTTCTGTCGGTTCCTTTTTGGGCTGTCGCGGGTGTGTTCTTGGCTTTGGCTGCGGACAACAAAAGGCTGGTTCCGTTGCGGGCGAGAATGGATTGTGCTTGGCATGATCGGGTGCTGCAAAGGGCGGACTCGGGGCCGGTGATGAGCGGAGGAGTGGGGTTGGGACCCCCCAAGTCAGTGTTGTCGTCGACGACGACGAGAGTGCGCTTGTGGGCATCTCCAGTTCGGGGGGCGTGGCATTGGAGCTGCTGTTTTGGTCTTCTTGGAGCGAAACAGAGACGTAGTCTTCGTTTTGGTAGAATGGGAGGTGGAAGATATGGGGTTCTGGCAGATGCTGATGCTGCTGCTCATCCCCGTGTTGTTGTTGTTGTTGTTGTTGTTGTTGTTGTTGTTGTTGTTGTTGTTGTTGTTGTTGATCTTGTTGTTGTTGAAGATGGTGATGAGGGTGGTGATGAGGCTGGCATTGATGCTCCCCAATAACAAAGTTGAACGGATCACCGACTGGTAATCCCGCCACCGGTGTAACAATTTCGTGTATAGCCGGAAAAAAATGCTGCACGTCAAAGGCTGCATCGTTGTACTGCCCAAAGGGAATCGTTTCGCCCATCGTCGGGTCCGGGAACAGGCCCTGTTGCGGCGTGAGATGGCGTCCATCAGCAGCAGCAGCATTCATGCTGTCAAGGCAGACGTCCATGGCCAGTCAAGTCAGCCTGTTGCAAAAATAAAAATAAAAATAAAAAATAAAAAATTGAGGCAGCCCAAAAGTTATGTCTTGCTTGCATTTATGACTTTTCTCTGACGTGCTCCCGTGTCATGGATGAGACGGGACCTGAGGAGCAAGGAAGGAAAAGCGTAGCGTCTGCAGGTTTTTTTCCCATGAGAAACCCAGAACGGGATTTCAGATTCGACGGGAGGGACAGATTTTTCCATATCCAGGACGAGGCGTCTTTTTTTTATTTTTTCTTCCCTCCAATACAGCGCCAAAACCGGAGCAGGACTGACCCATCCCTCGTCTCTTCTATTCCGGTTGTTGGAATCGCTCGTCTTGAGGATAGAAGGGATACACGATAGTGACCGGGAATTGTGGGTCATATGCACGATGCGCGTGCCCTGATTGGCTGGATCACTATGTCATGTGACCTAGGGCAGTACTATGGCTACAACACCATACTTCTGTATTATCCCCCTCTTTTCCCTTTAAATAATTATAACTATATAGAAATCAGACCTTTATTACCTCCCCCACGTTATTACTATAGCAATCGCACCCTGTAAAACCATTACTAATTAGTAGTTATTATAACCACAGATTGGCTAGGAATTAATAAAAGAGATAAACTTTTAATATAATATACTTATTTACTTAATTACATAGAATCTATTATTTATGCTACCTAAAAGCAACTTTTTCTATTATTATTAACTTTTACTACTTATTTATAATTATTAAGAAAGTTTCTTTATAAAATTTACCCCTTATTATTAATTTACTACTAGTTTATAATTGAAGTATTTTCTTTACTATTTATTATAAAGAAAACACTAAAAATAGCTTTAACTTCTACTACTAGAGCTAATTAACCTATTTAAGACTCCCTTCTTGCAAAACTCTAAAAGTATTTTAACTACTTTATAGAGAAATAAGCTAAAGCTAATGAATAAATTAACCCTAAAAAAGCTATAACTTCTAAACTTTATAATAAATTTGCCTACTATATTGACTAGTATAAATCTAATAACTAGTAAGGTACTAGGTTTTTGTTTATATACTAAGAAAACTTTAAAGGATAAAATGCTAATATTTTTAAGAAGATTACCCCTAAGGTCTGATAAGTACTTTAAGATATTCTTTAAAATTAAGGAATTAATATATAAAAAGGATTATAAAGACTAATTAACTATATACTTACTAATTTAGTTAGTATAAATAATTCTATTTTCTTTCCTAATAAAAAGCTCTTAACAGAAAACAACATTATTAATATATTAATATTAATAATAACCTTACCTCCCTCTAACCCTCCTAACCCTCCTACTAAAAAAATAATAATAAAAATAACTGTTGGTAGCGCTCAGGTTACAAGTATGCTGCAGCATAAATGTAGGGGGGGGGGTTTAATAATTAATTTATCTATATCTCTAAAAGAGGGGAAGAAGCAGGCTATAATACAGAGGTATGGTGTTATGGCCATAGTATAGCCCTAGGTTATATAACCTGTGGTCTAGCTAATTAGAGTGCGTGCATTCTGTGTACAACCTATAATTTCTAGTTAATGCGGCGTATTCCTTTTATTATCTATACAAGCAATTTTAATACTTGCAAATTCTCTCTTTGTTAAAGAAGAAGAGAAATCGCTTTAAAAAATGCATAAAACGCCCTAATAATCAGATATTAATAAACTGGCAATAAAGCGAAAAACATCCTTTAAATGAATAACTTTTGTTAGTCCAGGCCGAATGGTTGTAGAGGCAAAGAGTGTTATAGGGGGGGGGGCCAAAGGGTGTAATTCCTGCGTTTAATCCTGCTAAATTAGGCGCTTATAATCGCGTTTAAATTAATTAAATTTAAGCTCTTTATTAGGCGCTTAATTTGTTGTTGAATTTGTTGTTGAATTTGGTGAGGAATTAGGACTTTTTTATTCTTTAGCGGCTCTGGCGGCGGCTCTTGTAGTAATTCTTGTAATAGGTCTTTTAACCTATCCTTCTATACAGATTCAGGCTTTATTTTTTGTTATAAAGGTCTTAAGAGCTTTATTTAGTAAAGCTTTTGTTATTGCATCCGCAGGATTATTATTACTATTAATCTAGCGTATCTTAGCTACTTCCCTCCTCTTATATAACTGCTATAAAGCTATAATATTAATTATTAGCCTCTTTTCCTTTATTATCCCTAGCTTAACAATATATTTATATAGCAAGAAAGAGTTAGTATATATTATTATTAGAATTTTCGGCTTGTTTAATTAGTTAGTAATAATATTCAGAGTAGTGCTTATTATATAGGCAATGTTAACACCTTAAACCATCCTATATAGCTTAAAAGCTAATGTACTTCTTGTGACTTTTTTAGATTTTATTAAGCTGTATGTTATAATATTTCCTCTAAGGGTGAATTCAGAGGTATTATTATCCTTTCTTTTATTGCCTAGGATAATTACATAGCCTAGTTAAGAGCTAAGGTCTTTATTATTTATAAAAGAACTGTTAATAAAGATATAAAGAGCGGCGTTTTCTAGTAAGAGAGATATATATTAAAGTCCATGGTCTTAATTATTAATTTGCTATTAAAGTCTTTTATTAAGCCTTAAAACATTATTAAATCCTGAATGTTAGACTTAGGAAGTAACAGAAAAATTATAAGATGCTTTAGGTTAACATATTAGAGCAATATATACTCCTTATGCTTGCTGTTTAATATATTTCGCTTAGTCGGTCGGGTTATTAACTTATAATAGCTTCCTTCCTTGTGCCTTTTATTGTAAAAAGAAGGTGTTATTATTAACTTTGCTTAAAATGCAACCGTTAAACATTAATGGTATTAAAATCGTTATCCTTTCTTTTAGCTTTGTAAGGAATTCGGCGTTTTTTAACTTAATCTCTTTATAATTAAAAAACTTAGTATTACTAAGTCCTAAGGTATTATCAGTCTGCATTTTAATAATTCTAAAACATAAGCTTTTATTAGAAGAAATAAGAAGATAAGGGTTATATATAAAGGTTATTATCTGTAGTCTTTAATAATAATAATTAAAATACATTAACTACTAATATATGCCAGCCTTTGCTATTCCGTATAGCGGCTTAATTATAACTATAATAACGTCTGGCGGGTAAAGGTATGTAATTTGTGCTAGAAGCTTTATAAGAATTATGCAATTAAGCTTTATCTGTAACTGCATATATGCTTAGGTAATATCCCTTAGCTAAACCATAATGCCTTCCTTTTTTAATAAGGGAGCAAGGGCAATGATAAGCCTTTAACTAGCTCTCTGAATTATTGGGGACTGTGTGAGAATAACCTCTTTCCTACAGTCGCTATGGCCTTGGATAACATATTATAACTTTTTATACAGGGAGTTAGTTACCTTGCCTTTAACTTTTCTTACTATTCGTAAGCTAAAGAGTCTTTTGCCTCCATACCTTTATAGGTTAAATTTTATAAATTCGAATATATTCCTTGCTAGCAAAGCATTAATCTTTGCTTTATTAGAGAGTTTAAAAGGTTCTTCGGGTGTATTAATTTTTCCTTACGCGCAGAGGTTAATTATAAGTTGAAAATCGGCCTTTTCTTTCTTAGTAAGAAAAGCCTCTGCTTAAGGGTGTTTTCAGGGTCTTTTATATTCTCTTTATAGTAGAGTTATTAGGTTATTAGGGGGGTTTTCGTGATTTTTGTTATCTTGAACCGGGTCTTCCTCGTAAGAAGATTCCACCTCTAGCAAGGTTATATACGGTTTAATAACCGTAGACTAAAACTTTATAAGGCTATAAGGTATCTTAATAATATAAGTCTTTCCTTCTATTAAGAGAAGCTTATAAGGGCCAGTTTATCTGCCTTTTTTACAATAAACTCGTATATTAGAATTTAAAGAAAGAGTGTGTATAGGTAGGGTTATTAGGCTATTACGGGTATTAAGAGCATTGTGGACTTAGTGCCTTATAAGACTACGTCTTGCTTTATCTGTTGCTTTTTGAAGTACCTTAGCTCTTTAGGCAACTGTAAAGCTTAGGGGGGAATTATTTGTTATCCTTAAATAAGTTCTAAAGACTAAAAGGATAGGAATAAGACTATTTAGACTGGTAGAGTTATTAACTGCTTTAATAGCTATTTAAAGTATTTGCTCTTTTAAGAGAAGACCGTTAGCTTTGGTCTTAATAATATTATATGCTCTGTAAAAAGGGGCATGATATTACTTAAGTTTTCTAATGCTATTATAAGCCTTAACGGGGACTTCGTTAATATTAATTAATAATAGTTAAGCTAAATGCCTAAATTCGCTAGAAGCGAAGTTTCTTTTGGCATTATGGACTATCTAGTCTAGGGGTCTAAGATATATGTCAATCTAGCACTCTTTAAGGGCATTCCAGATATCTTAAGCTTTTTATTATTAAGGTGTAAGAAAGCGGGCAGCTTAAAATAATGTTACTAAATCTATAACGTATAGGACCGGCTTCTTGTTAATTTACATAATATTAATAAGGACCTTGTAGTTAAATTCAATATTGTCTTTAAGAGTGAATTTAAATTTACTTAGAGCTTTCGCATTCATCTGGCATTAATGGTAAGCATGCGTGATTTTCCCTATATTAGCCTTATTAAATTCTTTACTAGCCCTGGCGAGAAGGTTATTTAATTGGTTGATTAATGGATGACTAAATCGGCGATAAAGTTAACAGATTTCGGTTTTAAAAAGCATAAAGATAGCAGGTTCTTAAGAACTAGCTATCTACTAAGAATGTCCTTATTTCCTAATAATAGGTACCTTCTTATCTCTTTAGATTAAAAGATTCTTAAGATTGTTAAGTTTAACACCTATTCTATCCATATTTGTAATAAAATATAAAAACAGTGTGGTACTATTAAGCATATAGAAAGGTATTATGCTAAAAATCATTAGAAGCTTTAAAATACTAGTTAAAGTTGCAGTACCGGCTTTAAAGGTAATGGTTCTTTAGTTAGAAGAATGCTTAATTGTAAGGTTCTTTATGATTTTCATTAGAGCATTAACTTGGCCTTGGCCAGTAGTTGAAATTCCTAATGCTCTTATATCCGGGAGTATACTATAAAATGTATCCGCTGTATATCTTATATCCATAAGATATATGTATTATTAAGGTTATTTATTAGTATTATGGTCGTAGGGGTCTTTAAGAAATAAGGCATGTTTAAAAGCATTATTCTACAAGAAGTTTACAGTTAATTGGGAAAAGAGTAGGGGATTTAGTGCTTACGTAAAGAATACTGTGAAGAAGAGAGTATTACAAGCCTTTTTGTTATCTGGTTTCTCTTTTTTATTAGTAGTAAGGAAAGCGGCGTTCTAAGCAGCTTTTTTATGTTTATCCTTACTGCTATTATTAGTAATAGTAAGTTAGGCTATTTCGCCTTTATAGGCCTGTAGGAATGCATGGTATTAGCGTTTAGAGGGTGGTTTTTAGTGTTTTTTATTATTCTACTAAGTTGCTTTTGCTTTCTTCTGCTTAGAGGCAGGATGGTTAGTTAACTAGCATCCTTCTTTATAGTATATAAAGCATTTCTTTAAGCTTACTCTGGCTTAAGGTTTTTTATAATATATAGCTTGTAAATAGTGTTAGTTTGTAAATATTGCTATGTTAGTGTTTTAGTTTGTAGACCGGGCAATAAGGGCATTTGGATTATTGTCAGTAGTTGTTAGTAACTGACTTGTAGAGGTTAGTGGTATATCTATTACTAAGAGGCAATTTCAGAGATTACTAACAAATCCTTTAAAGGTTGGCACATTCCTAAATTTAGCATTATAGAAATCGTTGTCATTTTTTATTGCTTATTGTACTTAATGAAGAAGAATTATATCTTGTTTAAGAGGGTTATAAAGGCTATTAAATATCTTTATAAGTCGGTTAAGAAGAATTTCTAAGTATTCTAACTTATTTTTTATTAAATGTTTTATAATAATATAGTAAAGGCATAGATTAGTAAATTATGTTTTATAAAAGCTTTTATTCTCAGGTGTTTCAAAGTAATTCCTAATGTTCTGAGTTATCTCCTTAAATAGAATTATCTTTGCTTTAAAGTATTTAAGGAAGTATGTATAGGCTTTACCTTAAAGCATAATAAGGAAGGCTTTTAGGTAAAGTAAGGGGGAAACTCCTGCTTAAGAATATTTCTCTTTAAAATATAGTAACTTCTTATTAATAAAGTTGTACACTTCTCTAGAATATTGTTCTTTTTTCTAGTAAAGTCTCTCAAGAGTATTAAGGGCTTTTTAATTACTATCAGAAAGTGTTCCGGTCGGGGTTTGTGGTTCTGGTTGAGGGTCTTCAGTTAAATGAAATTCTTTGATATTATCAGAATCCTTGTTATTAGAAAATTTTAGTTGTTGAGTTTCTTTTCCTTTTCTAGTTGCTTTTTCTAGTAAAGGTTTGTATTCTGTATTAGGGTTAATGTTTAAGATATTAACAAGATCTTTAGAGACATTCAATCTCGATTCTCTGGCTGTTTTAACACTATTGTTATTAAGGTAATCACAAAGGGTATACTTAAGGTTATTATTAATTTTATTAAAAGTATCCTTTGTCTAATTTTTATAATCTCGCTAGAAGTTAATAAGGAGATTATGCCCTTTTCCTTTATTAAGAATGTAGTAGTTAATCGTATATATAATACGGTTATTGATCTATTATTTAGTAGCTGTATTGACATTAATGTTATTAACTAACTTAGTCTAATTAAAGGATAGAATTAAATAGTGCTTATAAAGTTTTCAGGGTAGGGTGCTCTTTAGAAGTTCTCTTCTGTAGACATCCTTTTAGAGCTGTTTATTAAAATCATCCATTTTTCCTTAACTGAAAGACATCTTATTGTGAGG
>AFQZ01001062.1:0-18085 GCA_000222935.2 Aciculosporium take MAFF-241224
CCCATCTAGGGTACATTTAGATACTATTAGAATCCTCTAGAAAGGGGCTTCCTAATGTACCTAAATATGCTTATGTAAGCACCCTAGATCTCCAGTAATCCGGAAGGTTAGTTGATAACCTTTAAGAGGCCAGGTAATCTAGCCTTGCCTGTAAGCTTTAGTGGTAAAATGCACTATAAAGCTTAACAGAGTATAGCCTAGCCGTTTATAATTCTTATAAATTATAAGAATCTAGAGTATTTTACAGCCCCCTAGAAAATATCTAAAAGGCAAGTAAGATAAGTAGAAATATTATTCCTTTTTAACTATTACTTATGCTATTACTTAGGTATATAAGCAGGTTATTTAAATACTCTGTCCTAATAGGACTAAGATTAGAGAAAAGGAGGATAGCTAGTAGGTTATATATTTTGCCTAATTTAGGGAATATTAGAAATAGTCTAAGAGCTAGAAGCTAATACTATAAACCTAGTTAGGGTGTAAATAATAGGCAAACTAAAGGAGAGTAATAACTAGGATAAAGATAACCTAAATAATTTAAATATAATAGTAGGTTTTAATCTAGGTAAACTAGAGGAAGGTAGTAACTAGAATAAGAATAACTTAGATAATTTAGATATAATAGCAGGCTTTAATCTAAAGGTTTTAAGTCCTCTCCTACTAGGCTTTAATTTATTTTAGGATAAATAGCTTTAAAATCTATAGGACTAAGGGGTTACTAAGAACAGTTTATACTAAATCTAACTAAAAATAGTACTAATAGTAAAGTAAAAGTTTCCTATATTTATAGAAACCTAGTTATAAATAGCAAACTATACTTTAAATATATAAGAAGTACTATAATTTTAGAGATAGCTTTAGGTACCTTATTATAAGCCTCTTATTACCTTACTTATATAGCGGGTTTATAACTTACCTATATTAGGCTACTTAAGGTAAAATATTACCTTTTAAGCGCTATATAAGAATTACTACTAGGATAGTATATTAAAGGATATAGTATAATATATATAAAACTACTATTGCTTTAGTAGGTATAAGAGCTAATAACTTTATTAGGGTTTATTAAAGCCTATACTAGCTATAGACTATTACTAGTTATAAATCTCTGTAGATTTTATAATAAAGCTTCTAGTATATAATAAGGCATTACTATACTTTTTAATGGTTATTACGGACTGTCTCTTAAAGTATATATAGCTAGAGGTAATAATAAGTATAGCAGCTAAAGCATGCATAAAATAGTTTAAATATTACTAGTAGTATTTCTATAGATTCCCTTACTAGATTATCTTTAATTGCGGTTTAGATTAGCTTAGTTACTTCTAGACTATACTTTATAATTAGGTAGGTATTAAGTAACTACTATTTATATCCTATTATTTATAAATAAATAGTAGTATAGAACAGGTAAATTAGAAGGTATAGGTAGTTTTATAAGTAGTTATTACTTTCTTATAGTATAACTAGGCTAACTATTTACTAGCATATTAAATAGCACTTAATAACTAGATCTTTATAGTAACTAGTATAAGTGTAAACTAGGCACTAAAGGGTTTTAATATTAAACTAGTTTAGTACGTATTAGATAAGACTAAAAGCCTAACCTTATTTAAAGGAAAAGCTATATTATTCCTAGAATATATCTAGGAGGAAATAGTAATTGCATAAGCTATAATTAACTTTATATAATAATATTAGCAGGATATAGTAAATATCTCTTAGTGTCTAGCAGAGCATTACTAAATAGGGGATTTTATATAGTTAAATCTTTATTATATAAAGATAAACCATTTTAGCTAAAAACTTAACTAGATAAAGGTAAAATATAAGGTCTTAAATACACTAACTTTACTTACTATTTATTTAAATATCCCATAGGGGATATACCTGGTTTTTTATATAAACCTTATTAAGAGGGTAGCTTTTAATCCACTACTATTATAATAGCTAGCTAATTTTAGACTAAGCCTAATACTCCTGCTTTATAAAGATAATTTAGATTTAGTAAAATATAAGGTTAAGGAAATAGTAGTAGCAAGAAATACCTAAGAATAGGGTAATTAATAGGATGTATTAGTTAAATAGGTAGGTTATATTTAGCTAATATAAGAACCCTTAGAAAGTTTTTTAAATATAATAGCACTAGAGTAGTATAAGGTATAATAGGATAATATATATAGTAATAACAGGCCTGAGAAAAGGCGTCTTAGGGGTAAGAAGGGGGCTATATAATAGATTTAAGCTTAAAGCTCGGATTTATATAGCCAGAAAGTAGAGGACTTTATGTTAGTAATACGTAAGTGGCTTAGGCCTTAGTTGCACATATAACTATAAAGGAAGGGTTACTAGGATTAAATAAATCTTTTCCTTCTCTTCTTCTTTATAAATAATATTCTTATTTAAGTTACTAGCTCTGTAGTCGCATCCTAGCGAGACCATAACAGAGTACTATATTAATATCTATTTTATCTGAATTTTCTTTAGAAGGGGTATCTTCTAAGATATCCAGCTTTAGGACTATAGCTGGCTTTGTTTCTAGCTCTAGCTCTAGGGTAACTATTTGATCCTAAGGTCTAGGGTAATCCTCTTATAGAAAATCCTTTATAATAAGGTTAGAATTATAATTTTAGCTTTCCCCCTTTAAAGGATTATTCTAGTTAAAGGGTTCTGAGATAGGTTTTCCTTCTAAAGCCCCTATAGAATATCTAGGTAGGCCTTTAAATATAGGTCTTATAGGCTTTATAATCTTTAAAAAACTAGTTTTAAATACTAAGTTTTTAGAAGAAATATAAATAAAATAGGTTTTTAAACCTAAGGTTAAGAGTAACCTTCTAAAAATAGTCCTAGGGGCTAGCTTTTAAGCTTTTACCTTTTTTTCTACAGGAATTAGGACCTGATAATATAATCCTATAGCTTTAATAGAGCTAAAATTATCCTTTATAAGGTAATTAAATTTCTTAGAAAGTATCTAAGCTAGGCTCTTAGATTTAGTGCTATTTGCTATTATATTTATTAAATTAATAATAGTAGGGAGGGTAAAGTACTATAGATAGAGAGGTAAGCCTGCCTACTATAGGGTAGCCTATAATCTATTTATAATAGTGCGTATAAAATACTTAGCTAGCCTATTTTACTTATAAATATAGGGGCTAAAAGTTATAAATTTAATTCCTTTCTTTACTAGCTAATTTTAGCTGCTAGAATTAACCTCTAATCCCCTGTTAAAGTAGAAGTGCTTAGGGTAAGTGCTATACTAGTTTTTAAGCCCTTTAAAAAATCCCTTTAATACTATAAAAATAGTATTACCTTCCTTATTAGCCATTAAAAAGCACTATTTATAGCAACTTTTTCTATCTACTAAAATAAGACTTACTAACTGCTTATTATAAGGTAATAGACTAATTTTTAGGGTATTCCCCTTTATATAATCTAGAGACTTAGGGGGGTTAGGAATAGGTTGTTTACTAGGTCTTCTAGTAATCTTAGCTAAATTACAAGCTAAGCACCCAAAATCCTGACTTTTAACCTCTAAAAAATCAGGGATTCCTTTAGTAATTAGGGCTGTTTTCTTTAGTAATGCAAGCCCTATATGCCCTAATTAGATATACTAAATTTTAGCTAATTTTAATAGCTTTTAATAAGGGTCTTAAGGATTTATTTATAAATCCTTATGGGATAAAGAGAAAGGTATAGGGCCTCCTCCCCTAGCCCCCTATTAGGCCTTAAAGGCTCTTAGGGGCTTTAATAGCTCTTCTAAGCTTAATTCCTGTTTCTTAGGGGGCTTCCTTTAGGGGACCTAGCTTAGGACCATAGGCTTTATAGAAAAAGGGGCTATAGGGGAATCCCCCTTTAAATCCCTAAAATCCTTAGTATTAGGACCCTAAATAGGCTCTTTAAAGGGTATCTAAACCTCTATAGAGTGGCTAGCTTAATAAATAAAATAGTTAAAGTAGTAGCTACTATTACTATTATTATTCTATAATATAGGTATATATTAGCCCTAAAGTTAAAAGAAAAAACCATGTTTCTTATAGTTTAAGATACTAATATAGAACCTATCTATAAGGTATAGGTTATTCTTTATAATATAACCCCCTAAAGTATAGTGTTTTAAACTACTATAAATATTAATATCTAGCCTAGGGAAATATAGGGCCCCTTTTAGAGTAAGGGTTCTATATTTTTTAGGTTTTAAGTAACAGAGCACCTGGAATTTAGTATTACTATAGCCCTTAAAGTAGATTTTCCCTCTAGTAGTTATGATAGGCTTAGCTTCTCCATTTTTATAAGGGATATAGTTACTTAAATTCTCTTTAGAATTTACTAAATATACTATAAAACTAGTATTATAAAGTAAAGCATGCCTTATGCCTTTATAACTATAGCTATAATTTATAGCTTTTAAAGTAACCTTAGAAGTGGTTATTTTCTCTTTTATATCTAATTCTAAAGAGGCTTCTAAACTAGAAGCTTTAAAGCTACTATTACTATTATTCTCTAGGTTATATACCTTATTAGAGAGATTATAGTTGCCTAATATAAAAGAACTATTTAATCCTTTTTCTACTGCCTTCTTAAAAGGTTTTTTGCCTTTCTAGTAACCTTTCTTAGGTCTTGCCTTATTTCTTTTATTAGAGGACTTTTTAAGGGAAGACTTTTCTTTTTCTTTATTTTTAGAAGGTTTAGAACCCTTACGTTCTTAAGAATTCTTATTTTTATAACCTAATGCTCTATAATTTAAGGCTTTTAAGACTATAAAGCTTTTATCCCTTTATTCTTTTAATAAATCTGCTATTAGGAATTAGAGATTTAAAGTGTTATTAGAAATACTTAAAGCTCTATTTACTCTTATAAAATATCTCTGCCTTTTAGCCCACTAAGGAAAAGTCCCTTTTAAAGACTGTAAATACTAATTAACTTAATATATAAGGGTAATTTGCACCCTAGAGATAAATAATCTAGCTAAATAGTTATCAAAAGCAGTATTAAAAGCCTCTAATATCCCTTTAAAATTTTAGAAATTTAGGGCATGAAATTAGCTATATAATAACCCTCTTTATATCTCTGCACTATAAGAATACTGCCTAACTAAGGATTTATAGGCAGCTAAGGGGTTTTCTTACTAAACTATGGCAGCTTAGGGACCTTTAGTATAGCTATCTCTTATAACCATAAGAATTATAGCTTAATTAGAATCTAGGAGAGTTAAAGCTAGGTTAGAATTCTTAAGAAAATTAGGAATTCCTAAAGCTTTAAATTAAATGCCTAGGGCCTGCTTTTATTAATTAAAATTTTTAGCACCCTTTAGCTTAGCATCCTCTAAAAAGCTATAAACCTTCTTATTAAATTCTTTAGTAATAGAACTATTAAAAGAAGAGGTTATAGTATTCTTTCCAGCATCCGAACTTTGGCCTTGGCCTTGGGCATAACCTTAACCTTAACCTTAACCTTAACCTTGGTCTTGACCTTGACCTTAACCTTGGCCTTGACCTTAGCCTTAACCTTGACCTTAGCCTGCTATTAATTGACTAACAGCTTCAGATAATTTATTTAAATTATTAGTTAGGTTCATTATATCAGAACTTTGCCTATTTATAACCCTCTTTAGCTTAGTATTATAGCTAGTTTCCTAGCTTGTAGCCCCCTAGTAATCTTTATTAACCTCTATTACAAACTCTTGTAAAGCAACTGTTTTTTACTACAGGGTAGTAGCCCTTTGTAAAATAAGTTAAGTTGCCTATAAAATTTATTTATAGGGCTTTTAGATAGTTAGAACCGCAGACCTCCTTCTACTTTTTAGGAATTTAAAAGGGATTTGCAAAAGTAGTGGTTTTTTGCTTAATCAAAAAGCAGCTATTTTGCCCTCTATAAAATCAGGTATTTTAACCTCTATAGATCACTTCCGGGCTCATAACCTATTAAAAATAATAGGTATCTTAGAAGTTTATGCCGGATCTATAGGGCAAGTTATACTGGATTTTTAATAGAAATTTTATAGAATTTCTAGTGTCTAGCAGTAGTAATAGCTATTAGGTCTGGTAAGGAAGTGTGTATAGCTTCCTTATATACTTACTAACCTTTTTTAGGCCCTACGGCCGCTAGCTAGGCTTTATATACTACTTTTCTTTTTCTATAAAAATTATTTATATATAAAAACAAAAAAATAGACTCATGGCCTAATAAACTAGGTGCTAATATGTCTTATATTTAACTTTTTTAATTTTCTAAATTTTACCTAAAACAAATTTTATTATATAAAAAGAAAGCCCTAAATTTCCTAATTTTAATAGTATTCCTAAGACTTTTTTAAGACCTTTAGTTATTAAGATATCTGCAAATTAGTATAACCTATAGGGTAACCTACTTTTCTATAAAGGAAAGCGGTTAAGTCATTGCCCTGCTTTCTGGATTCTAAATTAGTAGAATATTCCTTTAAAGGTTAAGATTTTAACCTCTAGTAGCTTTAGTAGCTAGCTAGCTACTAACCTACTAGTTGCGTTTTTATGCACTTATTATTAGCTATAGGGTAATTAAAAATACTTTAAATTTTTAAATTTTTATGTATTTTATAGCTGTTATTAGCTTATAATAAGGTGTAAAAGGTTAATACTAGTTATTAATAGTTATTAATATTCTTGCCTATAACTACTAAAATAATCTTATTAGCTATAAAAGTGGGTCCGTCTAACTACCTAGGAGATACCTGTATCTTAACCACTAGAGTGCTGAAAATTCCCTATAATTTTCAACAAAACTTATAACTTTGAATAAAAAGATAATAATCTTATTAAGAAAAAGCTATAAAAAACCTTAAAAATACCCTTAAGTAAAGGCTTTTTTTATCAAGAAAAAAAAAGCTAATTTTTAACTTATAATTAACCTTTATATATAAAGAAAGATTAATATACCTAAAGAACCCTTTAAACTTTTTAATAAGGCTAAGATTAATACTTTACTAATAAGAAATATATTTAAATTTATTTAATTTAACTCTTAAAAGTATAAAAATAAGAAACTTTTTAGTTTATAAATAGTATATAAGGTTAAGAGTAAAGTAATTAATTCCTTATATAAAAAGTTATAATATATTATTTAAATCTATAATAATTATAAGAAAGAGATTATTTTTATAAAGTTTTTAACAATATGAAAAGCTAGCTAAAAGCTTATTATTACTCTTACCTTATTACTAAAGAAAAAAGATATTATAGCTTAGCTAAGGGATATTATTTAAGTATATATATAGTTATAAATAAAGCTTAATTTTATAATTCTTAAAAAGCTTTTTATATAAATTATATACCTTTACCTGCTAAATATTATTATAATTACAATTAAGCTATTATATAAAATTATAAAAGCTAGTATATATTAGTAGTTAATATATTTTAACTATTATTATTAAAAGCTTTCAATAATTATATTTATATATAATCCATGTCTTTTTATTTTCTTAAAAAAAATCTCTTATTTTAGACTTATTAGGATAAAAACTAATAATATATTAAGCCTTAGTAATGCTAATTTCTTTAATTATAAAGAAATTAAGCTAAAAAATACTAGATTTTTTATAAAGCTAAAGTAATGCCTAAAGAAATTAATACTATTAATATTTAATAGCTATATTTTAAGTAAAGCTAATAGTAATACCTTTTTTTTATAATAAAAAATATAAGAAAAAAAGTTATTAAAAGTTAACTAAAATAATTAAGCTTAATATATTAAGTAAAAAGCTTAAAATATATATATTACCCTTATTTACTAACCTAAAGCTTATTATAATCTTTTTATTCTATCTAAAGTTAATAACTAAAACCTAATAATATAATAAAGCTTAATAAAAGGCTTAAGTAATAAATTAAGAATTAAGGCTATAAATTATATTATATACCCTTTTTACTAAAAAATACCTCTTTTTATATTTTTATTAATAAATCTTTTACTAATAATAAAATTTTTATCTTATAACTTAGGTATATAATTATTTTTAATAAAAGAAAATATTAATATCTTTAAATTTATACTTATTAATAATATTATAATATATAGCTTTATAAAATCTAAAAAAGTTAAAAGAAGTATATTAATATTAAAGCTATATAATATAATTTAAGGAGTTAATATTACTTATATAATAAGCACTACTTTAAAGATTATTACTAACTAATTAAATAAGCTAAATATTTTAATTATAATATATACTAATTTGTTTTTACTATATAAGTATATTATTAAGCTAAGTACTATAAAGAAGAAAAAGCTAATAATTAATATTATAATATTATAATAATCCTATAAATAAAAAAATTATAAACATTTACTAAATTAATAGTTATAATAATCTTATAAATATAATAATAAAGACCTTTTTAAATAAAAGCCTTAAGACCTTTATAACTAAAAATAAAGCTTAAATTTATATAAAAAGTTAAGTAAAAAGACTAATTATAAAGGTTAATACTAAAGCTACTGATGGTTTCACAGGGTACGATATACTGCAGCAATAACGTGGGGGGGTAACAAAGGTCTGATTTCTATATGGTTATAATTATTTAAAAGAAAAAGGGGAGGGATAATACAGAAGTATAGTATTATGGCCATAGTACTGCCCTAGGTTATATAATATAGTAATCCAGCTAATTAGAGCACACGTATTATGTATATAACCTATAATTCCCGGTTATTATTGTATATCCCTTCCATTCTCTAGATAAGCAATTCTAATACTTATAAACTCTCTCTTTATTAAAAAAGAGAAATTGCTTTAAAACACGTAAAAAATCCGTAAAAATCAATAAATAAGCAAAAATTAGTAACGTTACAATATATAAGAAATATTACCTAAATGAATGACTTTTCTTATTAGTCTAGAGCATCCTTAAAGTCCCTTAAATCAATTGCGCTCAAATCTATTAAATTTAAACTCTTTTTTATATGCTTAATTTAATGTTAGATTTAGTAGCGAATTTATCCTAAGCAGCTTTAGCTTTAACGCTTAACACTAGTCTTTTTACCTAATCTTTTACTTAGATTTAAGCCTTATTCTTAGTTATAAAGGTCTTAAGGCTTCTATTTAAGGAGGCCTTTATTATTGTATTAGCAAGGTTATTATTACCGTTTATCTATTAGATTTCCGCGATTTCCCTTTGCTTATATAACTATTATAGTGCTATAATATTAATTATAAGCCTTTTCTCCTTTATAGTGCCTAATTTAATAATATACTTATATAATAAAAACAAGTTAGTACATATTATAATTAGGATATTTAGCTTGTTTAATCAATTAGTAATAATCCTTAAAGTTGTATTTATTATATAAGCAATATTAACTCCTTAGACCATTCTGTATAGCTTTAATACTAAGGCGCTTCTTATAACTCTTTTAGATTTTATAAAGCTATAGGTTATAATATTACCTATAAGCGTGAATTTAGAGGTATTAATGTTCTTTTCCTTATTACTAAGAATGATTATATAGCTAAGCTATAAGCTAAGGTCTTTATTATTTATAAAGGAGCTATTAATAAAAACATAAAGGGAGGTATTTTCTAGTAAGAGGGGTATATAGTAAAGTCCATAGCTTTGATTATTAATTTGCTATCTAAGCCTCTTATTAAGCTTTATTATATTATTAGGTTTTGGTTATTAACTTTAAGCGGTAATAAAAAGATTATAAGAGGCTTTAGGTTAGCAGATAAGAGCAATATATACACCTTAAGCCCTTTGCTTAATATATTAAGCTTAATTATTTTAGTTAACTTCTAACAGCTTTTTTCCTTATGCCTTTTATTATAAGAAGAAGGTATTATTATTAGCTTTGCTTAAAATACAACTATTAAACATTAATAGTATTAATTTCTCTAGGCGTTATTTTGGCTTTATAAGAAATCCGGCATTTTTTAACTTAACTTCTTTATAATTAAAGAATTTAGTATTACTAAGGCCTAATATGTTATTAGTCTGCATTCTAATAAGTCGAAAATAAGAGCTTTTCTTTAAAGAAATAAGGAGACATAAATCGTAGGTAGAGGTAATTATTTAAAGCTTTTAATAATAATAATTAAAATACATTAACTACTAATGTATACCTGCTTCCGTAATTCTATAAAGTAGCTTTATTATAACTATAATAACATCTAGCAGGTAAAGGTATGTAATTTATGCTAGAAGCTTTATAAGAATTATGCAATTAAGCTTTATTTATAACTATATGTATACTTAGGTAATGTCCCTTAACTAAGCCATAATGTCTTCTTTTTTTAATAATAAAGTAAGAGTAATAATAAGCCTCTGGCTAGCTCTTTAAATTATTAGGGACTATATAAGAATAACCTCTTTCCTATGATTGCTATAGCCTTAAATAATACATTATGATTTTTCATATAGGGAATTGGTTACTTTACTCTTAATTTTATATACTATTTATAAACTAAAGAATCTCTTGCTTTTATGCTTTTAAGGGTTAAATTAAATAAATTTAAACATATATCTTGTTAGTAGAGCGTTAATCTTAGCCTTATTAGAAAGTTTAAAGGGTTCTTTAGGTATAGTATCTTTTCTTATATATAAAGGTTAATTATAAGTTAAAAATCAGCCTTTTCTTTCTCTATAAGGAAAGCTTTTAGTCAAGGGTATTTCCGAGGTCTTCCACAGCCTCTTTATAGTGGATTCATAGGATTATTAGGGGAAGTCTTATAAACAATTTCATTAATCTGGTCTGGGTTATTCGGGCCTATATCTTACTCTTCTTAGGAAGTTAAAGCTATTCCTATAGCTTCCTTATCTTAAGCTTAGTTATCCTTATAAGAAGTCTTTACTTCTAGTAAAGTAATATATGGTTTAACAACTATAGATTAAAACTTTATAGGGCTATAAGGCATCTTAATAATATAAGTCTTTCCTTTTATTAAAAGAAGCTTATATAGGCCAGTCTATTTGCCTTTCTTATAATAAACTTATACAATAGAGTTTAAGGGAAGATTATATATTAGCAGGGTTATTAGGCTATTTTAAGTATTAAGGGCATTATTAACTTAGTGTCTTATAAGACTATATCTTACTTTATCTATTGCTTTTTAAAGTATCTTAGCTCTTTAGGTAACTATAAAGCTTAGAGGGGAATTATTTATTATCCTTAAATAGGTTCTAAAAACTAAGAGGGTAGGGATAAGGCTATTTAGGCTAATGGAGTTATTAACTGCTTTAATAGCTATTTAAAGTATTTACTCTTTTAAGAAAAGACTATAAGCTTTAGTCTTAATAATATTATATACTCTTTAAAAAAGGTCATAATATTGCTTAAGTTTTTTAATACTATTATGTGCTTTAATAGGGACTTTATTAATATTAATTAATAATAGTTAAGCTAAATGCCTAAACTTACTAAAAGCAAAGTTTCTTTTAGTATTATAAACTATTTAGTCTAAGGGCCTAAGATACGTGTTAATTTAATATTCCTTAAGGGCGTTCTAGATATCTTAAGCTTTTTATTATTAAGGTCTAAGAAAGCAAGCAGCTTAAAATAAAGTTACTAAGTTAATATTATAAAGGACAGGCTTCTTATTAATTTATATAATATTAATAAGGACCTTATAGTTAAATTTAAGATTATCTTTAAGGGTAAACTTAAATCTGCTTAAAGCCTTAGTATTTATTTAGTATTAGTAATAGGTATATGTGATCTTTCCTATATTAGCTTTATTAAAATCTTTACTAGCTTTAGCAAAAAGGTTATACAGTTAGTTAATTAAAGGGTAGCTAAATTAATAATAAAGTTAGTGAATTTCTGCTTTTAAGAGCATAAAGATAATAGGTTTTTAGGAACTAATTATTTACTAAGGATATCCTTATTTTTAGATAATAGGTACTTTTTTTTTTCTTAAATAAGAAGGTTCTTAAAATTATTAAGCTTAATACCTATTTTATCCATATTTATAATAAAATATAGGAAAGGCATAGTACTATTAAGAATATAGAAAGAAATTATACTAAAGATCGTAGGAAGCTTTAAAATACTATTTAAGGTCACACTTCTAGCACTAAAGTTAATAATTCTTTAATTAGAAGAAGGCTTAATTATAAGGTTTATTATAAGATGCATTAAGGCTTTAACTTAACCTTAGCTAGTAGTTAAGATTCTAGCTGCTTTAGTATTTAGGAGGATACTATAAAACGTTTCCGCAGTATATTATAAATCCACGAGAAATACCTGTTATTGCGTGGTTTTATTAGTATTGTGGTTATAAGGGTCTTTAATAAATAACATATGTTTAAAGGCATTATCTTATAGGAAATTTACAGTTAAGGCAGAAAAGAGAGGGGGATTAGGTGCTTATATAAAGAAGGTTATAAATGTAAGGGTTTCTTATGCTTTTCCATTACTTTATGCCTTTTTTTCTTTAAAGGCAATAAATACTACATTCTAAGTAGCTTTTTTATATTTATCCTTATTACTATTATCTAAGGGTAGTAACTCTTTATCTTTACCTTTAAATGCTTATAAGAATATATAAAATTAGTGTTTAAAAGGAGGAGATTTATGCCTTTAATTACTTTACTAAGTTTCTTTTACTTTTTCTTACTTAGAGATAGAATAGTTAGTTAACTAATATTCTTCTTTATAATAAATAAAGTATTTCTTAGATCTAGCTTTATTTTAGGGTTAAAAATCTTATAAATATTATTAGTTAGTAAATAAGACTATGTTAGTACTTAGGGTAGTGTTTTAAGGTTAGTACTTGCTTTCTCTTATAATTTATTAGCTTATAAATGATTTTAAAACAGGTTTTATTATATCCTTTATTATAAGGTAGTAGTAAATATTACTAACTATGCCTTTATAGATATTGGTTTAGATATAGGTTATTTAGTTAAATTTAAGGCTATCTTAAATAGATATTTTTAGTTAGTACCTAAGGATTATATCTTTTTCAGAGGGGTAATAAAGACTATTAAATAGGTTTAAGAGTTATTAAATTATTAACTCTAAACATTTAAGTTTAGTCTTTATTATATTTTTAGCTATAATATAATAAAACTTTATCTCTTAAAATTATATTTAGTAGAATTTTTGATTTTCTTTAGTTTTAAAGTTTTCCTTTATTTACTTAGTTATTATGTTAAATAAAACGAGTTTTCTGCTAAATTTCTTAAGGTAATACTTATAAGCATTATTAATAGTGTAAATAGGTATAACTTAGGGGAAATTCCTTATGCTATATAAATATCCTTAAAGATTAGGACCTTTAAATATATAAAGTTAAAAAGTACTCTAGAATACTTATTTTCCTTGTTATAAACTCTAGTAAGAGAGTTTAAGGCTTTTTAGTCTATATTAGTAATTTCCTTTAATATAGTTTGTTCTTTTAAGGGGGAGGGGATTGTTATTTTTATTATTATTTCTTTAGTAGGAGAGTTAGAAGGGTTAGGTAGGTTAGGTTCGGTTATTATTAATATTGTTATATTAATGGTATTGTTTCTTATTAGGAGCTTTCTATTAGGAAAGAAGATAAAATTATTTATACTAATTAAATTAGCAAGTACCTAGTTAATTAGTCTTTATAATCCTTCTTATTTATTAATCCCTTAATCTTAAAGAATATCTTAAAGTACTTATTAAACCTTAGGGGTAATCTTCTTAAAAATATTAGCATTTTATTCTTTAAAGTTTTCTTAGTATGTAAATAAAAATCTAGTATCTTACTAGTTATTAGATTTATACTAGTTAATATAGTAGGCAAATTTATTATAAAGTTCAGAAGTTATAGCTTTTTTAGGGTTAATTTCTTTATTAGCGTTAGCCTATTTCTCTGTAAAGTATTTAAAATACTTTTAAAGTTTTATAGGAAGGGAGTCTTAAATAGGTTAGTTAGCTTTAGTAGTAGAAGTTAAAGCTATTTTTAGTGTTTTCTTTATAATAAACAGTAAAGAAGATACTTTAATTATAAACTAGTAGTAAATTAACAATAAGGGGTAAATTCTATAAAGAAACTTCTTAATAATTATAAACAAGTAGTAAAAGTTAATAATAATAGAAAAAGTTGCTTTTAGGTAGCATAAATAACGGATTCTGCACAATTAAATAAATAAGTATATTATATTAGAAGTTTATCTCTTCTATTAATTCCTAGCTAATCTATAGTTATAATAACCACTAATGAACTAACTACGTTAAAGAACGACCAACACCGCGGACACGACGCGGTATTACGCCTAAAACGAAAAAGAAGCATGGAATCGGATTCCTTATTATTAAATACCCCCCCTAGTAATAGCGTATTACATAAGGGGAGTAAGCAGTATAAGGGGTGTAATAATTAACAAATTTTTATATAAATCCACAACTAATAAAGAATAAGGCACTACTTAGGAAGAAATATAATATTAAGGAGAGAATCCTAGAGTAATAGTAGTATAAGAAAAACTAAAGAATAAAATAAAATTACTAAAGGAGTTAATAATAAAAGTTATTCTAAAGGTAAAAATAACAGAAGTATAGGCTTTTATTAGGACCTTTATATAAGTTACTATAAATACAAAAGAGGAGATAGCTTAAGTAAAGACTAGCACAGGAGATCTACAGGCATTAATTATAAAAGCAGTTAATAGCAAAGTAGAAACCATAGTTAAGAAGGCAGTTAAGAAGGTGATAAAGGCCGTCCCTAGGACTAGATTAATAGTTAGAGGGACTTAGGCAACTGTTATAGCTTGTAGAGTTACAGGGCAGAATATGATAATACCTTTAGCCTAAACGGAGGGTATGGCAATACTAGCCTGTTATTACTAGGAAGCAATAGTAAAGGAAAACACTATTAGTAAGGCAGTTAGGAACAGATTACTAGGAGAGATTATAAAGGCAGTAAACAGCGCTATTAGCGTAGAGAAGGCAATAGCAGCACGCAGACTGTAGAATAAAGACATAGTTATTACGTTTACTAAGGTAGGGAGAAAATAAAAGAAAAACACGGCCTGGGTGAGAGTTGCCTTTAAACCTATAGTGGAAGTAAACAGAAAGATGTTTAGTGTAATTATTAAGGAATTCCCAATATAATTAACAAACCATATTATAATTAAGGATATAAGGAAAAACATTAAAAAGGAGAATGGTCTAAATATGGCAAAGATAATAGTGTAGAAGCTAAAGGGAATAGCAATAAGGGCACTACTAGTAGTTAGCGTTAAGGGCACTAAGGCAGCAAACCGCCTATGCTATAGGGGAATAGTATACTAAGTAGAGATTTTCGACGCTAAGCCATATAATAAGATGGTCCACCTAAAGCAATATTATAATTGCTATAAGATTAGACATATTGCTAGGTACTATAAGGAGGAAGCAAGATGCAGCAGGTATGCTGCTAGAAAACACCCTAAGGAAGAGAGGACTTGCCTGACGTTAACAGGCAAAGTACAGGAGAAATGCCTAAATTACGCAGGGGCACATCTAGCATGGTCTCGGCTATACTTAGTAAGTAATAATAGGTAGTAATAAGCCCGGAAGGCTTACGCTATAAGGCTGCTATTCTTCTGCGACCATTGGTCAGAGGCTGTAATAGCTACTATAGGCAAGGGTCATTATAGAGAAGAGACTAGGGGATTAACGGAAAGGCAGCTAAGAGGAAGGAGCATACAACTAAGGGGCCTTTTTATAAGATAAACATATAAACTATAATTAGAATAGTAGAGACCGGCAGAGGAAGGTATAATGCTAGCCTTCTTATAACTAATAAGAGAGCAGAACAATACCAGAGCTAGCCTAACCAGGGTGCTCTAAAGCACACAATAGAGTACATAATTAAGGTTATGTACTAAAATACACAGAAGAAAAGCAATCTAGTACATCTGGCATTAGGGCATAACATTAGCCCTAAGGTAATAGCCATCTAGAAACCAGAAGGCTATAACAGTATACCGCTAAATCCATCTTAAGGGCACTATATATTAGCAATATACAGTAAAAGAATAGCAATTTATATACACTAAAAGGTTAAGGCAGGGCTTTAGACTACAGGGAGGGGGGAGGATTAGTATAGTGTTAAGCTATGTAGAGTAGAGGTATATAATATATATTCCCTAGTTTATAAAAGGGGGTGGCAGACGCCTTTATAACACTTTGCTAACACCTAGGCAAAGGGTTAAAGTGTATTTATAGGGGACTTTAACTAACATCACCCCCTGTAGGACAGGTTTAGCAGGACCTCTTAGGGGCATAATAAGATGTTGGAATTTATAACAAGGTAGTAACTTAGCCTAGTTACTCCGTTTAGAGAAGTAATAAGGAGAGAACATAAAAGCAGGGATAGCACTATTAATTATATGTGGACCACTTATAACGTTAGTGTCGAGTTCACTAGGCTAGTAGAAATCGCCGGATCCAACCATATGCCTTAACTTATTAATATTAGGACAAGCAAGGAATTTAGCGGCAGCCTAGGGTTAATCCAGGGTTGGAGGACAGCAGACAAGAACCTAATTATAGCAGAGGCGCTAAACAGGCTTAGAAAGGAGGGGTTAGAGCTCCCGCTAGGTAGCTGGCAGGAAGTTAATAACTATACACAATAGCTTACTCACTAGCTCATAGAGATAGCCAACATAGCGGCACCTAAACGACCTTAAGGGCATAGCAAACCACAGCCATAGTAGAATAAAAGGGTTAAGGATGTAATAGCAGAGGCAAGACGTGCTAGCAAGCAGTGGCAGCAACAACGGACGCAGGAATCGTGGCAGACCCTAACAGAAGCTATAAAAATATAGGACCGTATTATCTTGAAGGAGAAGAGAAGCAGCTGGTAACAGGCTGTTAGCAAGCTATTTAGGTCTAAAGGGAGCCTCTGGACCTTAGAGCGTTAGGCCTGGCTATAGAGTGGACTCCCCCTGGAGATATAACAAGTTCTACTACTAACTTAGCTAGAAAACAACAGCAGGGAGGAGATAGTAAAGGTTATATACAAGGGCAAGGCAAGGGTATTTGCAGAGAGGTTCTTCCCTCTATCCACAGCTAGGGCTCTAGGACCAGAGGGAGAAGAGGGGACAAGATACTATGATAATAAACAGGTGGCTCCTGTGTTCACAAAGGAGGAAATTAAAGAAGTTATAAAGAATACAGTAAGCTAGAAAGCCCTAGGGCCGGACGAGCTACTAACGGGTTTCCTTAAGCTATACAGCACAGCCCTAATATTATGTTTAACACGCCTTACGAACGTATGCTGCAGCTTAGGACACCATCCGGCCTCCTTCTAGCGTGCAAAGGTAGTAGTTCTATGTAAACCTAGGAAGACCCCTAAGGAGTTAGGCAGACCAGGGGGGTAAAGGCTAATATTATTGCTAAACACGATAAGCAAAGTGATTAAGGGAGCTATTATAAGGAGGATTACTACTATAGCAGAGGAAGGCTATATACTACTAGACATATAAATAGGCAACAGAGCTGGCAGGTTAACAGAGGTAGCACTAAGCATACTAAAAGAGGTAGTAAGGATAGCATAGTACTATTAGGGAATAGTATTATTACTATAGCTGGATATCACCAGGGCATTCAACACTATTAGCTATAAATAATTAATATGCACTATAAGGGAGTTAGGACTGCTAGGGTAAATAGCCAGATGGACAAAGGGTTTTATATTAGGAAGAAGAGCATAATTAGCGTTTAACGGACGTACTACTAAGGAAATCCAAATCACTACAGGGGTTCCACAAGGGTTGCTAGCATCTCCTATCCTCTTCTTATTATATATTATACCACTGTATTAAAGGTTAGCAGCAGCAGAATTAACACTAATATTAGGGTTCTCAGATAATATAAACATTATAGCATATAAAAAAACAGCAGAGAAGACCAAAATATAACTAGAAAGAGCCTAGAGAATATATAAGGAGTAGTTAAAGGAGTACAGGCTAAGGTTTAACCTAGGGAAGAGCGAGTTAATATACTTTTATTGTGAGGTATAGCTAGATATAAGAAGGCACGCCTAATTATACCTAATACTATCCCACAGCAGTATTGGAAGTCTCTTACTTATAAGTAAGTATAACAAACAGAGGTCTTGCTTATAAGCTATAGGATATATAGCTTATAATACAAG
>AFQZ01001061.1:0-18092 GCA_000222935.2 Aciculosporium take MAFF-241224
GCACTATAAAGCTTAACAAAATTACTAGGACTTAAGTATAAATGTTACAGGATAATCCGCAATGTCGGATCCCTACCTATATAGGACGGATTCATTACGCAGCTAGTAAGACAAAAAAAACAACAACTTACATAGAATGCACTTAACTATATAACTTAATAGTAGTATATATAGGTACGTTTAATAACCCCTTTATAATAATGTTAATAACAGCTTTATAGTTGCTTCTAACTAACTATATAATAATACTACTATATAATAACTAGTAGTAATTGCTTATATTCTTTATATAAGGTTTTAACTAAAAATTAAGGACTTACTGCTTTTAGTTAGTAAGATATATTAAGTTAAATTACTAAATTACTAGGTCCTAACTAGTAAGGCTATAACAGCTAAAGAGTTAGGGTTATTATTATTAATAAGCAAGGTAGTATGCTAAAACATTAGATTTACTACCTATAGTAAGGCTATAAGCTAAAAAGTAAGAAGGATTTAATAAAACTTATATCTAAATTAATAAGTTAGCACTAGGAATTAGATAACTACTAATTGCATATTATAACTATTACTAAGGGAGAGCTTTACTATGTTTATAAGCTTTATAAATACCTTAAGTAAAATCCTAACCCTTTTAGTCCTAAAGGAAGACTAATAATTACTAATAATAAGGTTAAGGACCTGTTGGAATCGCTCGTCTTAAGGATGGAAGGGATACACGATAGTAACCGGGAATTATGGGTTATACGCACGATGCACGTGCCCTAATTAGCTGGATTACTATGTTATATAACCTAGGGCAGTACTATAGCCATAACACCATACTTCTATATTATCCCTCTCTTTTTCCTTTAGAATAACTAAGAATAATAGAAAACAGACCTTTGTTACCCCCCCCTGCATTATTACTATAGTATATTATACCCTGTGAAACCATTACTAATTAGTAGTTATTATAACCACAGATTGGCTAGGAATTAATAGAAGAGAAAAACTTCTAATATAACGCACTTATTTACTTAATTGCATAGAATCTGTTATTTATGCTACTTAAAAGTAACTTTTTTTATTATTATTAACTTTTACTACTTATTTACGATTATTAAGAAGTTTCTTTATAGAATTTACCCCTTATTATTAATTTGCTACTAGTCTATAATTAAAGTATCTTCTTCGCTATTTATTATAGAGAAAACACTAAAAATAGCTTTAACTTCCACTACTAGAGCTAATTAACCCATTTAAGACTCCCTTCTTATAAAACTCTAAAAGTATTCTAACTACTTTATAGAGAAATAGGCTAAAGCTAATAAACAAATTAACCCTAAAAAAGCTATAACTTCTAAACTCTATAATAAATTTGCCTACTATATTAACTAGTATAAATTTAATAACTAGTAAGGTACTAGGTTTCTGTTTATATACTAAAAAGACTTTAAAGAATAAAATGCTAATATTTTTAAGAAGATTACCTCTAAGGTCTGACAAGTACTTTAAGATATCCTTTAAGATTAAGGGATTAATATATAAAAAGGATTATAAAGACTAATTAACCAGGTACTTGCTAATTTAGTTAGTATGGATAATTCTATCTTCTTTTCTAATAAAAAGCTTCCGACAGGAAATAACACTATTAACACATTAATGTTAATAATAACCTTACCTTACCCTAACCCTCCTAACCCTCCTACTAAAGAAATAACAATAAAAATAACAATTCCCTCTCCCTTAAAATAATAAACTATATTAAAGGAAATTACTAATATAGACTAAAAAGCCTTAAACTCTCTTGCTAAAGTTTATAATAAGGAGAATAAGTATTTTAAAGCACTTTTTAACTTTATATATCCTAAAGTCTTAATCTTTAAGGATATCTACATAGTATAAGGAATTTTGCCTAAGCTATACCCGTTTATACTGTTAATAATGCTTATAGGCAATGCCTATAAGTATTACCTTAAGAAATTTAGTAGAAGACTTATTTTATTTAATATAATAACTAAGCAAATAAAAGAAAACTTTAAGACTAAAGAAAATCAAAAATTCTACTAAATATAATTCTAAGAGATAAAGTTTTATTATATTATAGCTGAAAATCTAATAAAGACTAAACTTAAATGTTTAGAATTAATAATTTAATAGCTCTTAGACCTATTTAATAATCTTTACCCCCTCTTTAAGAAAGATATAATCCTTAGGCACTAACTAGAGATATCTGTTTAAGATAGCCCTAAATTTAACTAAATAACCTACGTCTAAACTAATACTTATAAAGGCATAGTTAGTAACATTTGCTACTGCCTTATAACAAAGGATATAATAGAACCTGTTTTAAAATTATCTATAAGCTAATAAATTATAAGAGAAAGCAAGTACTAACCTTAAAACACTATCCTAAGCACTAACATAGTCTTATTTACTAACTAATGATATTTATAAGCTTCTTAACCCTAAAATAAAGCTAGATTTAAGAAATGCTTTATTTATTATAAAAAAGGATATTAGTTAACTAACTATTCTATTTCTAAACAAAAGAAAGTAAAAGAAACTTAATAGAGTAACTAAAGGCATAAATCCCCTCCTTCTAAACACTAATTTCATGCATTCTTATAAGTATTTAAAGGTAAAGATAAAGAGTTATTACCCCTGAATAGCAGGAATAAGAATAAACATAAAAAGGCTGCCTAGAATATAGCATTTATTGCCTTTAAAAAAGAAAAGGCATAAAGTAATAAAAAAGCATAAGAAACCCTTATGTTTATAACTTTCTTTATATAAGCACCTAATCCCCCTTTCTTTTCTGCCTTAACTATAAATTTCCTGTAAGATAATGCCTTTAAACACGCGTTATTTATTAAAGACCCTTATGACTATAATACTAATAAAACCATATAAAAGCAGGTATTTCTTATGGATTTACAATATACTATAGAAACGTTTTATAATATCCTCCTAGATACTAAAGCAGCCGGAATTTTAACTGCTAGCTAAGGTTAAGTTAAAGCCTTAATACGCCTTATAACAAACCTTATAATTAAGCCTTCTGTTAACCAAAAAACTATTAACTTTAGTACTAGAAGTACAACCTTAAATAGCATTTTAAAACTTCTTATAATCTTTAGTATAATTTCTTTTTATATTCTTAATAGTACTATACCTTTCCTATATTTTATTATAAATATAAATAAAATAAGTATTAAGCTTAATAATCTTAAGAACCTCCTTATTTAAAAAGAAAAGAATGTACCTATTATTTAGAAATAGGGATATCCTTAGTAAATAATTAGTTCCTAAGAACCTGCTGTCTTTATACTCTTAAAAGCAGAAATTTACTAACTTTATTATTAATTTAGCTACCCTTTAATTAACTAACTACATAACCTTCTTACTAAGGCTGGTGAAGATTTTAACAGAGCTAACATAGGAAAAATCACACATGCCTATCACTAATGCCAGATAAACGCTAAGGCTCTAAATAGATTTAAGTTTACTCTTAAAGATAATCTTAAATTTAACTATAAGGTTCTTATTAATATTATATAAATTAATAAGAAGCCTGTCCTTTATATTATTAACTTAGTAACTTTATTTTAAGCTACTTACTTTCTTAGACCCTAATAATAAAAAGCTTAAGATATCTAGAATGCCCTTAAGGAATATTAGATTAATATATACCTTAGACCCCTAGACTAGATAGTCTATAATACTAAAAGAAACTTTACTTCTAGCGAATTTAGGTATTTAGCTTAACTATTACTAATTAATATTAATAAAGTCCCTATTAAAGCATATAATAGTATTAGAAAACTTAAGCAATATTATGCCCCTCTTTAAAAAGCATATAATATTATTAAGACTAAAGCTTATAGTCTTCTCTTAAAAGAGCAAATGCTCTAAATAGCTATTAAAGCAATTAACAACTCCGCTGGCCTAAATAGCCTTATTCTAACCCTCTTAGTCTTTAGAATATATCTAAAAATAATAAATAATTCCCCCCTAAGCCTTATAATTACTTAAAAAGCTAAAATGCTTTAAAAAGTAATAAATAAAGTAAGGTATAGTCTTATAAGGCATTAAGTTAATAATGCCCTTAATACTTAAAATAGCCTAATAACTCTGCTAATATATAATCTTCCTTTAAACTCTAATATATAAGTTTATTATAAGAAAGGTAAATAAACTAGCTTATATAAGCTTCTTTTAATAAAAGGAGAGACTTATATTATTAAGATGCCTTATAGGCCTATAAAGTTTTAATCTATAGTTATTAAACTATACATTACTTTACTAAAAGCAGAGACTCCTTATAAGAATAACTAAGCTTAAAATAAGAAAGCTATAAAAATAGCTTTAACTTCCTAAGAAGGGTAAGGCCTATACCTAAACAACCTAGACTAGGAAAACACTAAGACTAATGAAATTATTTATAAGACTCCCCCTAATAACCCTATAAATTTACTATAAAAAGGCTGTAAAAGACCTTAGAAATACCCTTAACTAAAAGCTTTCCTTATAGAAAAAGAAAAGGTTGATTTTTAACTTATAATTAACCTCTGTATATAAGAAAAGATAACCACGCTTAGAGAACTATTTAAACTCTCTAATAAGGCTAAGATTAATGCTTTACTAGTAAGAAATATGTTTGAATTTATTTAATTTAACCCTTAAAAGTATAAAAGTAAGAGACTCTTTAGTTTATAAATAGTATATAAGATTAAGAGCAAAGTAACCTGTTGGTAGCGCTCAGGTTACAAGTATGCTGCAGCACAAATGTAGGGGGGGGGGGGTTTAAGTATTCAATTTATCTATGTCTCTAAAAGAGGGGAAGAAGTAGGCTATAATGCAGAGGTATGGTGTTGTGGCCACGGTACGGCCCCAGGTCACATGACCTGTGATCCAGCCAATCAGGGTGCGTGTATTCTGTGTGTAACCTATAATTCCTAGTTAATGCAGCATATCCCTTTTATTATCTATATAAGCGATTCTGACACTTGCAAATTCTCTCTCTGTTAAAGAAGAAGAGAAATCGCTCTAAAAATTGCATAAAACGCCCTAAATAATCAGATATTAATAAACAAGTAATAAAGCGAAAAACATCCTTTAAATGAATAACTTTTGTTAGTCCAGGCCGAATGGTTATAGAGGCAAAGAGTGTTGTAGGGGGGGGGGGGGCTAAAGAGTGTAATTCCTGCGTTTAATCCTACTAAATTAGGCGCTTATAATCGCGTTCGAATTTATTGAATTTAAGCTCTTTATTAGGCGCTTAATTTGTTATTGGATTTGGTGAGGAATTAGGACTTTTTCATTCTTTAGCGGCTCTGGCAGCAGCTCTTGCAGCAATTCTTATGACAGGTCTTTTAACCCATCCTTCTACATGGATTCGGGCTTCATTCTTTGTTACAAAGGTCTTAAGAGCTTTATTTAGTAAAGCTTTTATCATTGCATTTGCAGGATTATTATTGCCATTAATCCAGTGTATCTCAGCCACTTCCCTCCTCTTATATAACTGCTATAAAGCCATAATATTAATTATTAGCCTCTTTTCCTTTGTTGTCCCTAGCTTAATAATATATTCATATAGCAAGAAAGAGTTAGTGTATATTATTATTAGAATTTTCGGCTTGTTTAATCGGTTAGTAATGATATTTAGAGTAGTGCTTATTATATAGGCAATGTTAACACCTTAAACCATCCTATATAGCTCAGAAGCTAATGCACTTCTTGTGACTCTTTTCGATTTTATTAAGCTATATATTATAATATTTCCTCTGAGGGTAAATTCAGAGGTATCGTTATCCTTCCTTTCATTGCCTAGGATGATTACATAGCCTAGTTAAGAGCTAAGGTCTTTATTATTTGCAAAAGAACCGTTAATAAAGACATAAAGAGCAGTGTTTTCTAGCAAGAGAGATATATATTAAAGTCCACGGTTTTAATTGTTAATTTGCTATTAAAGTCTTTTATTAAGCCTTAAAACATTATTAAATCCTAGATGTTAGACTTAGGCAGTAACGGAAAGATCATAAGATGCTTTAGGTTAATATATCAGAGCAATATACGCTCCTTGTGCTTACTATTCGACATATTTCGCTTAGTCGGTCAGGTCATTAACTTATAATAGCTTCCTTCCTTATTTCTTTTATTATAAAAAGAAGGTATTATTATTAACTTTACTTAAAATGCAACCATTAAACATTAACAGTGTTAAAATCGTTAACCTCTCTTTTAGCTTTATAAGGAATTCAGCGTTTTTTAACTTAACCTCTTTGCAATTAAAAAACTTAGCATTACTAAGTCCTAAGGTATTATTAGTTTGCATTCTAATAATTCTAAAACATAAGCTTTTACTAGAAGAAATAAGAAGATAAGGGTTATATATAGAGGTTATTATCTGTAGTCTCTGACAATAATAATTGAAATACATCGACTACTAATGTATGCTAGCCTCTGCTATTCCGTATAGCGGCTTAATTACAACTATAATAACGTCTGGCGGGTAAAGGTGTGCAATTTGTGCTAGAAGCTTCGCAAGAATTATACGATTAAGCTTTGTTTATAACTACACATATGCTTAGGTAATATCCCTTAGCTAAACCGTAATGCCTTCCTTTTTTAATAAGGGAGCAAGGGTAATAATAAGCCTTTAACTAGCTCTTTAAATTATTAAGGACTGCGTAAGAATAACCTCTTTCCTATAGTCGCTATAGCCTTAAATAACACATTATGACTTTTTATATAGAGAGTTAGTTGCCTTGCCTTTAACTTCTCTTACTATCTACAAGCTAAAGAGTCTTTTGCCTCTATGCCTTTACAGGTTAAATTTTATAAATTCAAACATATTCCTTACTAGTAAAGCATTAATCTCTGCTTTATTAGAGAGTTTGAAAGGTTCTCTAGGTATATTAATTTTTCCTTACGTGCAGAGGTTAATTATAAGTTAAAAATCGGCCTTTTCTTTCTTAGTAAGAAAAGCCTCTGCTTAAGGGTGTTTCCAGGGTCTTCCACGTCCTCTTTATAATAGAGTTATTAGGTTATTAAGGGGGTTTTTATAATTTTTATCACCTTAAACCAGGTCTTCCTCGTAAACCAGGTCTTTCTTATAAGAAGATTCCACCTCTAGCAAGGTTATATACGGTTTAATAACCATAGACTAAAACTTTATAGGGCTATAAGGCATCTTAATAATACAAGTCTCTCCTTCTATTAAGAAAAGCTTATAAGGGCCAGTCCATCCGCCTTTTTTACAATAAACTCATATATTAGAATTTAAAGGAAGAGTGTGTATAGGCAGGGTTATTAGGCCATTACAGGTATTAAGAGCATTATGGACTTAGCGTCTTGTAAGACTACGTCTTGCTTTATTTATTGCTTTTCGAAGTATCTTAGCTCTTTAGGCAACCGTAAAGCTTAGGGGGGAATCATTTATCATCCTTAGATAGGTTCTAAAGACTAAAAGGGTGGGAACAAGACTATTTAGACTAGTAGAGTTATTAACTGCTTTAACAGCTATTTAAAGTATCTGCTCTTTTAAGAGAAGACTATTAGCTTTAGTCTTAATAATATCATATGCTCTGCGAAGAGGGGCATAATATTGCTTAAGTTTTCTAATGCTATTATAAGCCTTAACAGGGACTTTATCAATATTAATTAATAATAGTCAAGCTAAATGCCTGAATTTACTAAAAGCAAAGTTTCTTCCGGCATTATGGACTATCCAGTCTGGGGGTCTAAGATATGTGTTAATCTAGCACTCTTTAAGGGCATTCCAGATATCTTAAGCTTTCTATTATTAAGGTATAAGAAAGCAGGCAGCTTAAAATGATATTACTAAATCTATAACATATAAGACCGGCTTCTTGTTAATTTGCATAATATTAACAAGGACCTTATAGTTAAATTCAATATTGTCTTTAAGAGTGAATTTAAATCTACTTAGAGCTTTCGTGTTTATCTGGCATTAATGGCAAGCATGCGTGATTTTCCCTATGTCAGCCTTATTAAATTCTTCCCCAGCCCTAGTAAGAAGGTTATTTAATCGGTCGATTAACAGATGACCAAATCGGCAATAAAGTTAACGGATTTCGGCTTTAAAAAGCATAAAGATAGCAGGTTCTTAAGAACTGGCTGTCTACTAAGGATATCCCTATTTCCTAATAATAAGTACCTTTTTATCTCCTTAGATTAGAAAATTCTTAAGATTGTTAAGTTTAACACCTATTTTATTTATATTTATAATAAAATATAAAAACAGTATGGCACTATTAAGCATATAAAAAGGTATTATACCAAAAATCATTAGAAGCTTTAAAATACCAGTTAAAGTCGCAGTACCGGCTCTAAAGGTGATAGTCCTTTAGTTAGAGGAATGCTTAATTATAAGGTTCTTTATAATTTTCATTAAAGCATTGACTTAGCCTTGGCTAGTAGTTGAAATTCCTAATGCTCCTGTATCCAGGAGTATACCATAAAATGTATCCACTGCATATCTCGTATTTATAAGATACATATATTATTAAGGTTATTTATCAGTATTGTGGTTATAGAGGTCTTTAAGAAATAAGGCATGTTTAAAAGCATTATCCTGTAAGAAGTTTATAGTTAATTGGGAAAAGAGTGGGGGATTTAGTGCTTACATAAAGAATGCTATAAAGGAGAGAGTATTATAAGCCTCTTCGTCGTCTGGTTTCTCTTTTTCATTAGTAGTAAGAAAAGCGGCGTTTTAAGTAGCTTTTTCGTGTTTATCCTCACTACTATTATTAATAGCAGTAAGTTAGGCTATTTCGCCTTTATAGGCCTGTAGGAATGCATAGTATTAGCGTTTAGAGGGTGGTTTTTAGTGTTTTTTATTATTTTACTAAGTTGCTTTTGCTTTCTTCTGCTTAGAGGCAGGATGGTTAGTTAACTAGCATCCTTCTTTACAGTAAATAAAGCATTTCTTTAAGCTTGCTCTGGCTTAAGGTTTTTTACGATATGTAGCTTGTAAATAGCATTGGTTTATAAACATTACTATGTTAGTGTTTTAGTTTGTGGACTGGGCGATAAGGGCAGTTAAATTGTTATTAGTAGTTATTAGTAACTGACTTATAAAGGTTAGTGGTATGTTTATTGCTAAGAGGCAATTTTAAAGATTACTAACAAATCCTTTAAAGGTTAGCATATTTCTAAATTTAGTATTATAGAAATCGTTATTATTTTCTATTGCTTATTGTACTTAATGAAGAAGAATTATATCTTATTTAAGAGAGTTATAAAGGCCATTAAATATCTTTATAAGTTAGTTAAGAAGAATTTCTAAGCATTCTGACTTATTCTTTATTAGATGTTCTATAATAATATAGTAAAGGTATAGATTAGTAAATTGTGTTTTATAAAAGCTTTTATTCTTAGGTGTTTTAAAGTAATTCCTAATGTTCTGAGTTATCTCCTTAAATAGGATTGTCTTTACTCTAAAGTATTTAAGGAAGTATGTATAAGCTTTACCTTAAAGCATAATAGGGAAGGCTTTTAGGTAAAGTAAGGGGGAAACTCCTGCTTAAGAACATTTCTCTTTAAAATATAGTAACTTCTTATTAATAAAGTTGTATACTTCTCCAGAATATTATTCTTTTTTTGGTAAAGTCTCTTAAGAGTATTAAGGGCTTTTTAATTACTGTTAGAAAGTGTTCCAGTCAGGGTTTATAGTTCTAGGGGAGGGTCTTTGGTTAAATGAAAATCTTTATTATTAAAGTTCTTATTATTGGAAAGTTTAAGTCGTTGAATCTCTTCTCTTTTCCTAGTTGCTTTTTCTAGTAAAGGTTTGTATTCCGTGTTAGGGTTAATGTTTAAGATATTAATAAGATCTTTAGAGACATTTAATCTCGATTCTCTAGCTGTTTTGACACTATTGTTATTAAGGTAATTACAAAGGGTATACTTAAGGTTGTTGTTAATTTTATTAAAAGTATCCTTTATCTAATTTTCATAATCTCGCTAGAAGTTAATAAGGAGATTATGCCCTTTTCCTTCATTAAGAATGTAGTAGTTAATCGTATATATAATACAGTCATTGATCTGTTGTTTAATAGCTGTATTGATATTAATATTATTAACTAACTTAGTCTAATTAAAGGATAGAATTAAATAGTGCTTATAAAGTTTTCAGGGTAGGGTGCTCTTTAAAAGTTCTCTTCTGTAGACATCCTTTTAGAGTTATTTATTAAAATTATCTATTTTTCCTTAGCTTAAAGATATTTTAGTGTTTTAGGCTTTATATTTAGTACTAATTAAAGCAGTTAGCATTAGTTCTCTGTAAATAATGGTAAAGATCTGGTTTTAATTATAAACAAGTAATAGTTAACAATAAGGGAAAAGATCTACAAGAGTTAAGTCTTCTTATAATCATAAACGATTTAACAGTTAATAATTTAAAGAAATAATCCTTTAGTTAGCATAACATTAGAATTTCTTGCAGTTACGTAAGTAAAAGCGTTTAAATAAGTCTCTTCTAGGTATAACCTAATAAATCTATGGTTATTAGCAACTACTAATCAGTATTAGTAGCGCTTAGGTTATAAGTATGCTATAGCATAAATGTAGGGGGGGGGGGGTTTAATATTCAATTCATTTATGTCTTTAAAAGAGGGGAAGAAGCAGGCTATAATGCAGAGGTATAGTGTTGTGGCCACGGTACGGCCCCAGGTCACATGACCTGTGATCCAGCCAATCAGGGTGCATGCATTCTGTGTGTAACCCATAATTCCTGGTTAATGCGGCGTATCCCTTCCATCATCCATACGAGCGATTCCGACATAACCAATTCTTTATATAAAAAATCGTAATATGTTATTAAGGCCATAGTAACTATAAGAAAGAGGTTATCCTTATACAGTCCCTAATAATTTAAAGAGCTAGCTAGAGGCTTATTATTGCTCTTGCTTTATTATTAAAAAGAGAAGGCATTATAGCTTAGTTAAGGGATATTACCTAAGCATATATATAATTATAAATAAAGCTTAATTACATAATCCTTATAAAGCTTTTAGTATAAATTACATACCTTTACCTGCTAGACGTTATTATAGTTATAATTAAGCTGCTATACAGAATAGTAAAAGCAGGTATATATTAGTAGTTAACGTATTTTAATTATTATCGCTAAAAACTCCAGATAATTACTTCTACCTATAACCTATGTTTACTTATTTTTTTAAAAGAAAGCTCTTATTTTAGACTTATTAGAATGCAGACTAATAATACATAAGGCCTTAGTAATACTAAATTCTTTAATTATAAAGAAGTTAAGTTAAAAAATACTAGATTTCTTATAAAGCTAAAGCAATGCCTAGAGAAATTAATACTATTAATGTTTAATAGTTATATTTTAAGTAAAGCTAATAATAATACCTTCTTCTTATAATAAAAGGCATAAGGAAAGAAGTTATTAAAAGTTAACTAAAATAATTAAGCTTAATATATTAAGTAGAGGGCTTAAGGTATATATATTACTCTTATCTGCCAACCTAAAGCCTTTTATAATCTTTCTATTACTACCTAAAGTTAATAACCAGAACCTAATAATATAACAAAGCTTAATAAGAGGCTTAGGTAGTAAATTAATAATCAGACTTATAGACTTTACTATATACCTTTCTTACTAGAAAATGCCTCCCTTTATGTTTTTATTAATAGCTCCTTTACTAATAATAAAAACCTTAGGTTATAACTTAGCTATGTAATTATTCTTAGAAATAAGGAAAAGAATGTTAATGCCTCTAAATTTACGCTTATAAGTAACATTATAACCTATAGCTCTATAAAATCTAAAAGAGTTATAAGAAGCGCCTTAGCATTAAAGCTATATAAAATAGTCTAAGAAGTTAATATTACTTATATAATAAGTATAACTTTAAGGATTATTACTAATTAATTAAATAAGCTAAATATCCTAATCGTAATATATACTAACTCTTTTTTATTATATAAGTATATCATTAAATTAGGTACTATAAAGGAGAATAGGCTTATAATTAATATTATAGCACTATAACAGTTATATAAGCAAAGGGAAATCACAGAAATCCAATAAATAAATAGCCATAATAACCTTACTAATACAATAATAAAGGCTTCCCTAAATAAAAGCCTTAAGACCTTTATAACTAAGAATAAGACTTAAATTTAAGTAAAAGGTTAGGTAAAGAGACCGGCATTAGGCATTAAAGCTAAAGCTGCTTAAGCGTGTAATAAAGAGTTTAAATTTAATAAATCCGAATACGATTAATTAAGGGACTTTAAGGATGCTCTAGACTAGGAAAAAGTCATTTATTTAGGTAATATTTTTTATATATTATAATGTTATTAATTTTTACTTATTTGTTAATTTTTACGGAATTTTTACGTGTTTTAAAGCAATTTTTCTTTTTTAATAAAGAAAGAGTTTGTAAGTATTAAAATTACTTGTCTTAAGAATAAAAGGAATACATCATAATAACCAGGAATTATAGGTTATATACATAATATATATGCCCTAATTAGCTAGATTATTATGTTATATAACCTAGGGTAGTACTATAGCTATAACACTATACTTCTGCGTTATCTCTCTCTTTTCCCTTTAGAATAACTAAGAATAATAGAAAACAGACCTTTGTTACTCCCCCCCGCGTTATTGCTGCAGCATATCGTACCCTGTGAAACCATCAGGACCTTTCCTGCCTAGGAAGTTATAAATTTTAGGAAGGAAAGCTTTACTAGACTATAGAACTACTATAACTAGTTAACCTAGTTTCTATATATTACTTATACTTTAGAGAAGAACTGATTTTAGTATAAAAAACGCTAAAAAAGGCTAAGAAGGAAGGGCTTCTTAAACTATTAGTAACTAAACCTAAGGTAATATTATTAAGGATTAAAACTACCCTACTTAAGACTATACCTCTCTTAGAACTAGAGACTTTAATAGCTATAATATCTCTTAAAAAGCTAAAAACCTTGCTTATTATTATACTTATTAAAGAACCAGAGGCTTCTTAACTTATAAAACCATTAAGCATTAGGGATATTATTCTAACTATAGTTTCTAGTCCTAATTTAGATAATAACCCTAAGGAGACCTTAGGAGGCAATAAGACATAAGAAACACCTTTATTTAGTAGGAGATAATAGAAATAACTAGCTGTTATTATATAATTTATATTATTACTAAAGCAGAATCCAGTATCTAGTAAAGAATCTATAGGAAGCAATAAGTTAGTTTACTATAAGTCTTTTACTTATATAGACTTTTAGAATAATAAAGACTATAAAAAAACAGGGAACCTTATTATATTAATATATATAAAAGGGTTTATAATATCTAAAGATTTAACTAACCTAAATAAGATAATAAATAAGACTATATAAGGGGTAAAAGGTCCTCTAATAACAGAAAATCCTATTATACTTAAAAGAAAGGAAGAGCAGTTAGCTAGAAAGTTATAATCTCCTAGGAACTTATAACCCCTTAAAACTAGTAAAAGGAAATAAATATACTAGGATTTAATAAATACTAAGAAACTATTTAATATTATAGCAGGGCATAAGCTAGAACCTAAAACTAAGAATACTATTAGTAATACCTTAGCTTATAAAATCCTATAAAGTATTAAGGGAGTAGCTAAAATATAAGAGAAAGTATATAAAGTAATAAGGGAAATACAGAAGTTATAAATATAAATTAAAGAAAACCTTGCTTACTCTATAAAAACTAACTTCTAATAATAGATAATAAAAACCTAAGATAATATCTTAAATACTTTAGTTAGCCTTACTTTATAAATAAAAGAGTTAAACTAAATTATAATAGCCTTCATAAACTAGATATAGGCAGGTTACTAGGACTAATAGTAAAATATAGGACTAATTATATAAGAACTGTTTAAACTAATAATAATAGGAGCTAATATAACTTAGTAACTAAACCCTTAGCAAACTAAACCTACTGTCACGGTTGGAGGTCTACTAGTGGAGTGAAGGCTGTAGTTAAGCGTACTTGTAACTGAATAGCTGCAGGTAGGGTTAGTGATGTGAATGCTATATTTGCTAGCCTCTCTATCTCTCTGTAAGGCCTATCCCCCTATATACCTGTGTGTAGCTAGGGCGCGGCTTGCCCTAGTGGGTCTCTGTACTCTTATGCTCTTGTCTTATAACTCTCCTAACAAAGCGCCTCCTCTTGTCTGTAATTGCCCTTAATTACTATAGGTAGTCCTAGGCCTTAGTCTCTGCTCCCTTATAACTCTCTTGCTATAACCTAGCAAGCCCCTTTTCCCTGCTTCCTGTCTCTTCCGTAGTGAATCTAGTCTTACAATAACCTTGCGGCAAGGTCTCTGCTAGGTTCTAGCTTATACTCATTCTTAATGTTAACTCTATAACATTACTAAGCCCGCTAGACCTAAAGCCGTTCTTTCACGTTACTTGTAATTTACTTCTGACTCTCTCTGGTTATTAAAGCTGCCTTACTCTGCTCGTGCTAGCTCGTAGTTTGCTGCTTTATTATAGCGTTAACACTGCTTATAGAGAAATCGCTCCTAGGCACCTTGGTGCTTAATTATGTAAATAACGTTGCTAATCCGGGCGCGTGTGTTAAATTAGTAGCCTGACTATCCAGCTATAAGAAGGTCTCTTTCCCCCTCTCTTTAGCCTGTTTTTTCCCTTCCTTTTTTATTATCATTTGCTTGTATGTTATTTCTTGTTGCTACTGTCTCTTTACTTTCTTATAGCTTAGCTGCTGCTATTACTCGCCTTTTACTAATATATGCGTAGATTTTAACATTATTATTATCTTTCTTATCTATTCTGTCTGTCTAGTAAGTCGTATACTTAACGCTATATGTGCGTTGCTTGCTTATAGCTAATAAGCGCTAGACATCATGCCTTGCGCTAGTTAATCCCCTACCTCTTCTGCTATAGCTCCCCCTCCTCCTCCTGGTGAGCCAGACGTTATAATACCTGTCTTTAGAGTTGGCCGGTATATTGTCTAAATACCTACGTCTCTAGGCAGTAACTGACTTACTGCTAGCGTCCAAAAAATTCCTTGTTATTATTGTAGCCATATGGCGGCGACCTAGCAGATCTTCCTAAAGCCTGATAGCACCAAACCTGTATACCTCCTTAAACATATTACTATCCCTAAGCCTTATAGGAAGATATATAACAGTAAGTGCGCTGCTTATACTCTGCTATCCTATTGCTAATTATTATAGCTCATAGCGCTAAATGCTCTTATTGCTTAAGGAATAACAAGGAGTGTAATGGCGTTAGTTCCTTATAATTGTTCCTATCTTAGTCGCTGCTAATTAACTGCTAGATGCCCGCTTAAATTAGTATTCTTTACTGGAAAATGTTTAAAGAGATAGAGAAGAAGACTAATAGTATTCACTACTATCAGATGCCTGTGAGTTTGTTGCTTAAATATAGTTAATCTGCTGCTAATAATTCCTAGGGTGTTGTGAGTGTGCAGGCGAATTTAGCTGCTGTAATAGCTAAGACTAAAAATTCTGATATTTATGGATATGCCCGCTGCACGCGTCTTTAGGCAGACGTTAAGCTTAAGCTTAAGAATAACAAGCACACTACGATCTCACAGGGTATTACCTATACTACCATGCTTGTATAAATGGAGATTGCTAACTACCTGCAACACATCTGTACCTATAGTAAGGATATATATATCCCTTGGTTTATTTATAGCTTTATAACAGCTAACTCATTGCTAGCTGTGCAAGCCTACTATAAGGGAGACTCCCCTTGCCGCGCGCGTCGCGCCCGCGGCTGTTCCTCGCGCTATGTTGGAATTACTTGGCATTAAATCTGACTTTGTTGGTGCTAATGAATCTGATAACAGCTCTAAACAAGAGTAGCTTGTTAGCGGCGAGGTCGCAGTGTTTTTAGTAGCTATTAGTCTAATATTAATAGAGATATATATCTTCGAGTATTGCTAATATCTCTCGTAATGCACCGTACGTGTACTCCGCTACCTTGCTGCTATACTCCTTTTATATTCTGTTATAATGTCTTATGTGTTAAAGTTCCTTTTTAGTACCCAGGAATTCTCTGATTTGTTAAAGCCTTTCTACTTTACTAAGTATTTGCGCTACTTGCCTTAATACTTATGTGTTATAATCTGCTCGACCTTATACGATTTCTGGTCACAAATAGGTAGCAGTGACGTCGCTGCGGCCTCGTCAGGACTTGGACCTTTGTATGGCTCTAAACTCGTGATGTTAAATATATTATGCAGGCACATATTATCTGGGAGCTCTAGGCAGTAGGCCAGTCTATATACGCCTACTTTCTCCAGAACCTTAAAAGGTCCTAGATACTTCGCCACAAGCTTCTTGCTTAGTTGTTAAAGGTTAATATTCTTAGTTAACAGGAGTACGTAGTTGCCTAGCGAAAAGCTTATTAAGCCCCTTTTCTTATTATAGTGCTTTACATACTGTTCTTAAGTTACGTGCAGTAGCTGCTTAGTCGCCTTATGTTATTATTATAATTCTTATACCCTTATGTCTGCCTACGTGTTTATAATATCCAGTACCTTTATAATATGATCTGGGCCCCTTAGCTGATAACCTTATAATAACTCTGCTAGAGAGTAGCCGTGAGCTGAGTGCTTGCTAGTGTTATAAGCGTATTAAGCTAAATATAAGTGGTCTTCCTAGTCTATTTGCTCTTATGCCCTAAATGCTCTAAGGTAGTGCTCTAGGACTTAGTTAACCCTTTCTATCTGTCTGTTTATTTATAGGTAGAAAGCAGTACTAAGTAGTTGCTTAGTTACTAGTAAGTAATAGAAGGTTCTCTAAAAACTGCTAGTAAACGTTATCCCTCTATCTAAGACAATTCCTTCTGGCGTACTATAGTCCTTAAATATATATTTAAGGAAAATAGTAGTGAGGTCGCTGCTTATTATCTTTATAGACATGGCTATATATAGCGCGTATTTTGAGAATTAATCCATAATAACAAGGATTGCATTGTGCTCCTTTTTATTAGCCTGTTTTATTAGGGGAAGGCTAGTAATGAAGTCCATGGAGAGCTCTTAGAAGGGTTTACTAGGGATTAGCAGCATAGCTAACTTGCTGTAAGGTTGGTGTAACCTAGGTTTGTTAACTTAATAGTTTAAGCATAAGCTTATATGGTTTTTTACGTCTTTTTGTAATCTAGGCTAGTAGTACTGTTTAGCTACTCTGTGAATTGTCTTGCTTACACCCTGGTGTCCTGCTGCAAGGTTATTATAAGTAAGCATTAGAATCTCTATATGTATACCCGCCGGCATGTATACCCTTGTGTTAAAACATAGTAAACTGTTTTCGTTCATTGCCTAGTGCTCTTTAGCTGTTATATTACTACTACTAAGCAGTGCTGTCTGCATTTTATATAACGGATCTTATTTCTATGCTTTCTGGATTACTATTGCAATGGGTTCACTTAATAGCTCTTTAGTGTGTCTAATAGCACTCTATCTCCTAATTACCATTAGTCTTACTACTAGATTGCTGTATACCTATACAAACTGTGTTTATAGATATATAGCTAGGGAGGGCTTCTTACTACTAGCTTGCTCCGAACTCTTAAATACTGTATTATCAGATAGGGTTACTATTAATGTGCTACTTAAATGTGCAGCTCCTATGCTACTGCTTAGATGCGTAGCTAGGGAGGTCTTCTTGCCACTAGCTCGCTCTGAACTCTTAAATACCACATTATTAAATAGGGTTACCATTAATGTGCTACTTAGATATGCAGCTCTTATACTGCTTAGACGCGTAGCTAGGGAGGTCTTCTTGCCACTAGCTCGCTCCAAACTCTTAAATACCGCATCATTAAATGGGGTTACTATTAATGTGCTACTTAAATGTATAGCTCTTGTGCTGCTTAGATGCGTAGCTAGGGAGGTCTTCTTGCTACTAGCTCGCTTTGAATTCTCGAATACTATATTATTAAATGGGGTTACTATTAATATGCTACTTAAATGTACAGCTCTTATACTGCTTAGATACGTAGCTAGGGAGGTCTTCTCGCCACTAGCTCGCTCTAAACTCTTAAATACCGCATTATCAAATGGGGTTACTATTAATATA
>AFQZ01001060.1:0-18098 GCA_000222935.2 Aciculosporium take MAFF-241224
AGGGGGGCGGGGTGGGTGGGAATAAAATGGTGTGTTGGTAACGCACAGGTTACAAGTATGCTGCAGCACAAAGGGGGGGGGGGGGTAACGAAGTCTATTAATGTCTGATTCTAAAAGAGGGGAAGGAGAGGGGGACGATGCAGAAGTGTGGTGTTGTTTGTGGCCACCGTACTGCCCTAGGTCACATGACAAGTGACCCACAATTCCCGGTCATGATCATGTATCCCTTCCATCCTCCAGACGAGCGATTCCAACATGGTGGATATCTATCCATCTTTGTATGTATATGCATGCGGATGTAGATGTAGATGTGCATCTTGCATCTGGTATTTAGCATCTATAGTAGAGGTTTTTTTTTTTTTTTCCGACGAGGACATGGCGGATGAACTCGAAGTGGGTGTGTTGGAGGTCTTCTTCTTCTTCTTCTTCTTCTTCTTCTTCTTTATTATCTTCTTCTTCTTCTTTTTTATTATCTTCTTCTTCTTCTTCTTCTTTTTTATCTTCGTTTCCCTTCCCCCCCCTCATGTACTGCCCCTCGTCCACCGTCCAGCGGTCTCGACGCCCCCAATCAAGGAGGCATGATGATCATGTCTTTCCGTCCGCACGAGCAGTCCCTTCGCCATCCATCATCCCATCTACCTCGCTCGTCTCTCACACACCCAGCTCCCGACCTTGCCGGCCCAGTGCTCGTTGGGCAATCCTATAGTTATGCAGACTGTCTATGAAGCCATCTGGTTCCCTTTTTTTTTTTTTTTTTTTTTTTTTCGCGCCTTCCCGGTCCCCGTCCCGTTTTCGTCACCCGCGTAGATGGAATACCCCATACGCCCTGCGACGCCGAGGCGGGCTCCGGCACGACTTGGCCGGGCCGTGTCCGTTTGCCCACCCGGGTACTTCAAGTGGATGAGCGGCGCGCGTCGACAGCACCGTCGTCTTGTTTCCCGTACCAAAAAAAAAAAAAAAAAAAAAAAAAAAGACCCAAGCATGCCCGGTTGCGCTCGTTTCCCACCAAAAAGTCACTCCTCCTCGCTCATGTCCTCCGAGGACGTGGCCCCCCCCTGGTCCGCTTCCTCACTGTCGTCGTCCTCGGACGCGGCAACGCCGAGACCGTCCCGCTCCGCGCCGTCCTCGTCGTGTTGCCGCCCACCGTCGCGCGGGGTGCCCTCGACGAAACCATGCTCACTTTGTTCTTTGCCTTTTTTAACGTCAACTTTAACTTTATCATCATCATCTTCTTCTTCTTCTTCGACTTCAACCTCATCATTATCATCATCATCTTCTTCTTCTTCTTCTTCTTCTTCTTCTTCTTCTTCGCCTTCTTCAATTTCAACTTCAACTTCATCATCATCATCATCTTCTTCTTCTTCTTCATCATCGTCTCGTCCCACCTCCTCAATCCCGTCAAAGCAAAAAATGTCCCCCCCCGGAACATACACATCGATGGCTCCCTCGTCGCCAAAACACCCCTCATACGCTTCCCTATCAATAGCGAGCTCAACCTCCGGGAGATGGTCGTAGTCCGAGTCGTCGTCAACGGCAAGGTACACCTCCAGGTCGACGTCTGCGGTTCCGCCGTCACCGACGAGGTCCACGTCGTAGACCATGTTTGATGCTGCGTGCTGCTCGTCGTAGACGGCCCGCGGCGAGAGGTGGTTGTTGAGGTACACGTCTTGTGCGTCGTCGTCGTCCTCCTCCTCCTCCTCCTCCTCCTCCTCCTCGTCTGACCACTCGTCGTGCGACGTCTCGGGGCAGCGCTCCTCCTCCCGCTCAACGGCAGTGGGCCGCGTTGCCGGAAGCCTACAGACGTTTGCATCGGCCATCATGTCGTCGTCGTCGTCGTCGTCGTCGTCGTCTGCGTCCGCGGCGAGCATCGCAAAACGACGAGGGGACATGCCGTCGCACCGCCCGCTGTCCGGCGACGCCAGCTCGTGCGCAACAAAAGACGGGGGCGCAGCCGTGATGAGTCCGTCGCCCGTCGTGCTGTCCGCCGCCGCCGCCGCCGCCAACGTCTGGGTGCTGCTCATGCTCGACGCCTCGTCGGGACCGCGACCCGGCCCCCATTCCGGCAAGAGGGAGGGCCCCACGGAGATGGCGTCGAGGTTCAGGCCCAGGCTCCGGGCCTCGCCCAAGCGCGCATCGCTCTTGGCCCGGACGTCGTGCCGCAGCAGGGCGCTCATGTCGACCGCGCGCTGCATGTCGCAGAGGCGCTCCTGCAGGACCCCGTGCAGGGACTCGGCCGCCGGGTCCCAGCAGAGCGCCGGCCACGTCGGCAGGCAGTCGGGGCCAAAGGAGAGTTGCGCGAGGGGGACGCCCTGCTCTCGCGCCATGTCCAGCCGGAGGTTGGCCCTGTGCCGCAGCATGGCGGCTAGGTCGCCGGGGATGAGGTTGACGGGGACGACGCCCGAGAGCCACTTTGAGAAGGAGGCGACTCTCTGCCTCTTGGTCTCGCGGTCCTCGTCGTCGTCGTCGGCCGGACGTGGGGTTGGCCGTGGATGGTGAGGAGGCCCCGGACTGGCTGGGTGAGGGCGCTCGGCGTCTCCTTCATCTTGATGCAGAGGGGCGTGGGCGCGTGTTGGCTCTGCCATGGTGAGAAATAAGGGGCGAAAGAGACGGGAGCAAGGACTTTGTAAATGGCGATGGTTCAAATGCATGTAAAACGAATGTTGACGGCAAGGAGAACATGGATGGAAGAGGTAGAGGCCGAGGAGAAACAAAACGAGTCAGCTTGGAAAGAAAGGAAGACGAGGTCAACGCAACTCCTGTGCAAGACCGCCATTGATGCGCTCGCCGTGCAGACACAAGATATACCACCGACAATGATCCAAACAATGGTTGCGAGAGACTCGCATACCCTTTGAGAAGCTCACTGCATGCAAGCGACCCGGTACTTTCGACGCCGGTCAATAGAATGCATAAACGCAAGGGGCTCCCCCACATGACGCCCATCTTTCACCCCGTGCTCACTTTAAGACTGGTCCCCGAGAATATCCGTTGCAAGAACTGAAGTTGGATTCCATCAATATACAGGCAGGAGGACTCTTTTTTTGGAAGAAAGAAGAGAAGAGAAGAGAAAAGAACAACCAGCTATCCAGCGAAAGCATTTCCCATCAAAACCCACCAACGCCGTATCGCTGATACTGCCCACGTCGTGGAAACCATCATGGCGCATTCCTCGTAGTGCCAGCCAGCGCTCAGATCAAATTGTCCGCAACGCCAAATCTTCGTCTCTCGCCGTCTCGTCCAGTTCAACCCCTACTGGATCTCCATTTCATTCTCGCCATTCAGCTGCATCTCGACCTCGGCTTCCACATTCGCGGCATCTACCACCATGGTTAGCTTTCGTGTCATGAGCCTATTATTAGTACGAATTCTTCTCCTTTCTTTCTCCTCCTTTTCTTTCTTTCTCCTCCTTTTTTTCTTCCTTTTTTCTTCTTTTTTTTCTTCCTTTTTTCTTCTTTCCCTTTTTTACTTTTTCCCTTTTTTTCTCTTTTCCCCTCCTCTCTTCTTCTACTCCTCCTCCCCTTCCCTCCCCTCCCCTCCCCTCTTTGATAACAAATAGCAGAAAACAGCATACAAACCTCTCATCTCCACCTCCCCCTCCCCCTCCATCCTCCTCCTAAGCGCATGCCCCATCTTCTTCTCCATCTTCCTCGCCTTCTTAGCACTCATCCTGGCCCCCGGCCCGCTCGTCGGCAGGATGCCCGGCCGCGCACCCCGCGCAGCGTCCTTTTTGGAAATCTTGTTCTTGGCAAACTCGCTGCGCTTTCGGCGGACCTTTTTCTCGGCGGCCGCCCGGGCGGCGAGGCGGTTCTTGGACGGGCCGTTGGGGTTCTTGATGGAGGGCATTGCGGGGGCGAAGACTGGTTTTGTGTCTCTCTCTTCTTTGGTTGTTCTTTGTTTTGTTTTGGTGCTCTGATGTAGACGTGGTTCGAGGGTGCCCTGATTCGAACGTAGGCGAGTGGGTGGTTGACAAAAGGAAAAAAAAAAAAAAAAAAAAAAAAAAAAGTTTAAGAAAGGGTTGTTGGTGGACTATTTGGACTTTTGGTCACCACGTGAGGAGCAAGACGGGGAGTAGAAAAAAGGATGGAAAAGTTGACGTGGTGGTTGGTCCACACCAGCAGCGAACCCCACATCCCCCGCCTGATTTACATGTCCTTGGGTCTGTGTACAAAGGTCGTGACGGTTGATGAATTGTTGGGCGCCATTCCACGTCCCCAAGTTCACCATGTGTTTACGTGACCTGTTCAAAGTCAGCATGCTCCAAGTTCAGAAGCCCAACTTTTAGCTGAATCCCATTCAAGCGCGATAGAACGCCGTCTTCGGCGTCATGCCTTCCATGCACACACGGACCAAATATCGCCATGCGGCCAATGTCGATTTGACACCATTTCCGCACCCAATGCGTCTATATGAAAAAAAAAGGAAAAAAGAAAAAGAGCGTCACAAGTGCCGAGCCTTTGACTCAATTTACACGCATATGGTTGTTCTTGCCGAGAGTGCTTGGCGTGTCGATGCTGGGTCTGTCCAAGCTCCCTCTCAACATGCCTCGCCTCTCATCCCCTTCATCATCACTCGTCAAGCCATCTAGCTCAAATTCCTCGACATCCCTTACACGGCCCTCCTCTACGGCTCGTCCGTTGGCGCGCCTGTGTTCGTCCGCAAATGACTTTGTGTTGAGGACAGGGTTGGCGAGCCGGTCATAGAGGTGGATAAGCATGTTGACAAAGAGAAACAGGAGAGACGCAAGCGAGAACAGGATGAGGATATACGAGACGCCGTCCATGTCCGACTGCGCGACAAGGCTCATCTGCTCCTCTGTGGCACCCATAAAGAGAAAGCCGGAGACGTACAGCAGCTACAAGTCAAAGGTGTTAGAATGAATGCCGTTCCCGTGAGACTGACTTGTCATAAATTGACGACGGAGATTTTGACTTGCATAAACTGGAATAAACTGGAAACTGCTCCAGGAGCGTCCATCCTCCGACAGAGACTGCTTGTCCTTGAGGACAAAGGAGACTTCGATAATTCGAGTGAGGCCAACAGCCATCAGGGTCTTGCCAAACATGGAGTGCGTCATGGCACTGACCATCAACTCTTGGGGATGAGCAGACATGGCCCAACCCGTGACAAAAATCACGAATCCGGGAATAAAGTTGCGCTTGGGGTTGCCGTCACGGTCCTTGCTGAGCCACATGCCGGCCAGGCCAGCACACCACCAGATGATTCCCATGGTAGTGTGTTGCCAGTCGTTCTTGACCCAGCGGGTTCCCCAACGATGCTCCGTAAAGGTGTTGACACAACCCCAGGCGGCAATCACTGCACTATCGATGAACTCCTGCGAGCGTCCGCAGCGCTGCATCCATGCCTGTCCGACTAGCAGGACCATGGTCAAGATGATGCCGTAGGCGATGAAGGCGCCTCCCATGATGAAGTGCGCTGCACATTGGCCGACATGTTCTCCCTGGCAGAAACCGAGGGCTGTGATGCCACCAAAGACCATCTGAGTCCAAGACAAGATGGGCATCGCTTTTCCAATGACGGAGTGACAGGGTCGGATGAGTTTTCTAATCTTGCCATTCAATCCCTTCTCCCAGTGGCCCTTCAAATAGAGCCCCAACACGACCTGCGCGATGAGGAGAAGCTGGAGCATGTTTGCAAAGATTGAATGAACATTGTGGCTGGCAAACTCTCGACCGCCGTGGGCGTGGCCCAGGAAGAAGCCAAGCAGGGCGAGCGCGGACCCGAGCACCTGCGTCGGAACGTGCCATCGTGACTTGGCTATCTGAACGGCATTGTCAGCTGCCACTGCTTCTTCTTCTTCCTCTGTTCCAATCTGCTCTGTACGGGACACCTACTCCTAGAACCATTCCAATCGGGAAGATGACACCATAAGCAAACATGTTGATGAATATGTGTATCCATAACGTCGTGTCCTGTGTCACAAGGATTAGTTCTTGCCCCATGTATCGATGCCGTCGTCATCGTCCCGTAACGGCCAGCTCCCAACACTCACGAGAGGCTCCAGGGACACAGTTTGTCCCTCTGGAATCTTGCTATCCCCTTGATGCTCGTGTCCGTTGGCCAATGTCGCCATCGTCGCCATTGTCGCTAAGATGAAGGGAATTGGGGACACCGACGTCCGCCCGGCCCGAAAAGTAGCCATGCTATATTTTTTTCCTGGCGACTTGTTGTGTTTCAAGGTCTGGTTCTGGGGGCTCGGACCTCCAGAATGCTGGCCCAGCGGCACCTGCACGCACGGTGGCAGATCTCGTGGCGGCGGGTGCACGAACGATGCTAGTCGCCGCACAAAGGAAACTATGGCTTCGGACGGATCGGCAACTGGCGGGCGACGCGTGCCTACAACAGGGGAACAAGACAAATAACGTCTCTGGTTCTTTGGCGATGCAAAGGGTTGCGAGATTTGCGGACGAGAGGAAAAGGGTCAGTCAGATGGAGACGAGGTCACAAGATGCAGACCCCACACCCACAGCATTGTCAGCCAACAGATGGAATCAAATCAGTCCGACGATTGTCCATGCCGCCATTGGCCGGCAATAGGTGAGGTGGAGTCTGGTGTGTCACTGGAAACAACCTTGAGGCCGACGAAATTTCTTAGCCAGCACCCGACGACTCCAATTTGGGTACTTCGCGGCTTTCACCGACCAACTTCAAACTTCACATTCCACACGCGCACATTTGGCTTTGCCCACACGTTACGTTACCGAAGCATTTTCATGATGCAAACCTCGGCGCCCTTTCCGTGCTCCGCCAATGTCAATGTACTCTGCTCTGCTGTAAGCGGCATCACAAACCACGAATGGCAAATATGTGTTTGTGCCGATACATGAATTTGTTCATTGGGTAGAGTACTCATTCATATAGGAAGCCCGATATTCGCTGCCGTCGTAAACATGCCGGATTGGGTGTCGCTGTTGTTCATCAGCATCGTATCACAGCTCGAGTCGTGCAGTGAATCACCAAATGTCCAGCAAACAGCCTTCTGGAAAGTATTGACAATGTGACATGGTGATGTTTGTGCATTCTGGTTCCTCACTATCGCTGTACACAACTTGATTGCTCGACCAGGTGGTTCGGACCTCTTGCTGCCCGCTATTTGGATCCAATCCAGCTATACAGTCTTCAAATACCAACTTCGAGCCCTCGCTTGTTACAAAACCTGGGTCAACTATCGAGTCATCTTTCTCTTCATACAAGTCACCATTAGCTTATGAGCCTTCGTCGTCGATCAACAAGGAACGACTTCGAGCGCCACTCCGCACATACATCAAAAATCCATTCTGTCCGGCAAACTAAACCACCATCAACAAGCCTTGCAAAATGTCCTTCTCCAGCAGAAATGGAGTTCCCAGTCAGTTCGTCGGTCGATACGCGGCGGAAGGGGATCATCTTTTCCCTCGTGAACAAGACATAGCCCCTCCCGCCAGATATGGCATCATGATAGCCCTGGCAATCTCCAGTGGCGCATTCTTCGTGGCATGCATCGGACTTACGATGGCGCTGTGCGATTGGCGAATGAGATACTTGCACCTTCGGAAGGAACTCGACGAACGGGGGTTTGGCCTCGCATCGAGAAGCACGACACGTCAGGAGGCTGCGGCCGGGCCATCTGAAGGACGAGAAGCTTCCGAAACCGGCGAAGCGAGAGCATCTGGAGCTCTCTGAACTGCAAACTTGTGGACAAAAATTGTGGTGGGGGAACGGCTGACGTACTTTGCCTCCACGGTAGACTGGCTGGAGAGGAGACACGACGGAGTATGAGTACGCCTGTTGAGAGAACAAAAAGATTGAGCAGATCATTCATATATCCCTCAATGAGACTAGCCAACTTTCTTCTTTTGTAAAAAGTCCTTGACCTCCTGCCACAACTTTGCCTCCATTTCTCTTTCTACCCTCGAACTCCGGCTATTGAGCCAGCCGACGTCCAGCCCGCCCACCGTTCCCAGCCCATTTGGCTTTAACGACGCCTTGGTGCCGCCGTTGGGACCCTTCCGCGGCTCGTTTTCCAGATTGACGATCCCTGCTTCCTCGAGTGCCATGATTTGCCGCTTCATTCGGACATCGATGCTGTGTAAGGTGGTGAGAAATGAATCCGTCGCGGATTTGAACGCCTCCTTCTGTGCGGGAGGATCTACTGCCGGTGCTTCTCCGCCAGGAGGAGTTGCATTCGATGTCGGTATTGTGAGAGCATTGAGCGAGGTGGCGGTTTGGGTCATGAGTTGGGCGATGGATTTGTCAATCTGGTTCAGTTGCTGGATGTTCTCTGCAAGAGTGAATGGCTGATAGCTTTGGCTGTTTGCGCTGTGGCCGTCTTTGCCCATGGTGATGTCATTGGGTGACGAGTCTGAGGACATGGCTGGAGTTGCTGGCTCTGATCCCCTGGGTGTGCTGCTGGCGAGTGTGAGTCGTGAGTCGTGAGTCGTGAGTCGTGACCAAACGATGGCAGCTTGGGCAAAGCGAGGGCCCGTTGGTTATTTGCAAGGCGCACCACGCGCGTGGATAAGGGACGTCGGGCAAATGCTAGAACACAGCCATCCATTATCAACCGAATAACCAAGAAAAATATGGCTCTCGTGCACCATCTGGTGGTGGTGATGATGATTCACGAACTAGGTAGGGAGAGGTAAGTTGTACCTGACTACTAGGTGCAAATCCCAGACCGAGTTGAGAACCCACACATGCATGGCCAATGACATTGCAGGGCGATACCAGTACCGACTACCCCGAGTCCCGACGCAACGATTTCAATCGTCAACTGCCTGTCGCAGATGAATTGGCCTGAAAAAATGAGAGTCCGAAAAATCGTCAAAGAAATAGAAGAAATAGAAGAAATAAACCGTTTGTCCTCGTCTCCCAACCGCTTCTGTCTTCTGGCACCGTCGTGTAAACATCGGGTAAATAATGCTGCAGACGGTTTGGCTTCCGAGTTCAAACTCTCACTAGAGCCATCAAACCAACTTCTTCATCTCACCTCGACACTCTCTGCATTACAATCTTCTCATACTCCTCTCGGCAAAGTTGACGCGCGGCTTACTCAGTAACCCGTCTCCTCGCAATTATTACAAAGAATCGGCGCGCCCGCGGGCAACCATTCCCCTCTTGACAGGGAGCGTCCGTCCGTCAGAAGCCATCCTCAGACGGACGACATATCACCAAATTACCACCACCATACCACCACACATCAAGCCTGTACGATAACTAGAAATCTCATCCAAGGGAACGGAACATCGAGCGACCGATCGCGGCCGCCATGTCAGGACAACCTCCTGCAACTGTGGCACCAGCTGCCAACTATGCGGCTCAACCAGCAACTTCACCGGCTGCACCTGCGCCGGCGACAAGTGGCTCGACTGGAGCAACGGGCGGTGCCATGTCAAACCAGAATCTGAATCAAATTGTACGTTGTGTGCTGCTTCCTGATACCAAGTCAAAATGCGCTTTTCTATTCTGCTTTTCTCGGAAACTTCTGTCCCCGCGCGACCACCATTCTTTGTTTGTTGGATCTCAGTTCAATACTGCCCACCCCTCTGTTGCCTTTTACTCAAAATAAATGGCTTTTACATGGCAATTTCTCGCTGTTGTCAGTATATCTTTGATTTCTTGTTTGATTTATGTCAACGCAGCCATCTGTGGACTACCATAGGAATGACCTGGTCGCTATTCTCAGATAACACTTTCGAGAGCTCCATCATTCCATACCTAGCTCTTTTTCTTTTTTCTTTTTTCTTTCTTTCTTTTTTCTTTCTTTCTTTCTTCTTTATATAATTATTGGTGGTTGTGGTGGTGGTGGTGGTGATACGTTGACTTGACGGTCACTCGGACGTTGCGTGATGCTTCATATACTAATCGTCTACTCAAGGTTACCGACTACCTCCTTAAAAGAGGTTTCAACCGCACAGAAGAAGTGTTTCGACAAGAATCGAAGCACCTGGGTGCTGATGGAAAGCCTGTTCAACAACTAGCCAACATCGGGCCAAAGAAATATCAAAAAGCATTCAAGTTGCTCAAGGAATGGGTAGAAAATAACCTAGAGTTATACAAGGTTTGTTTCATCATGTTGTCATCTCCAGCCTGGCTACTAACGCAAACTAGTTTGAGCTATCAAAGCTGCTATGGCCTTTGTTTGTATATTCTTTCCTCGAGCTCGCAAGTAATGGATATTCAGAAGAAAACAAATTGTTCCTCAAGGAGCTGGGTCCTCACTTTCAACGAGTTCACGCCGATGACCTCAGAACATTTTCAACCATAACATTGCCACAACATGTCGCAGAGAACTCAACAGCAAAACTATACAAGGAAAACAAATATCGTATCTCGCTAAATCAGCACGCAACTGGCGACCTGTTCAATTTTCTAGAAAGGGAATCGGAGCAGGGAGGCTCTGTGATTCGACAACTGCTAGTGACTTACTGCCAGATTGATTCAACTGCCCGCGGGCCAATCACTCCTTTCAGCTTCGAAGCTGTCTTTAGGCGGTCTAAAAACGCCGACCTCGAAGAATTCGATACCAAAGAAGGCATTCCCGGTGTGAACATTGGACTTTCGAACAAGGATATTCTCGACCCTGCGCAGCCACTCCAGCTAGGCCCTTTGCCAATGGATCCTGACCTTCGCGATGACGTTCGTGCGGAGATTGAAGAAGAAGAAAAGAGAAATCCTCCAGCAGGAGGCACTACCAGTATGCTGGAGGACTTTGAGCACAAGATCAAGCGTGAAGAGGATGCCGATGCTCCTAGTAGGGCAGACCTGCCCTTGCCACCTTCGAGACCAAGGGACATCATGCTGGAAATGTCAAAGTTGCGAGAGAACCGAGATCGGTTCAGAATCGATGGAAGAACTGGTGGTGTCGGGACGTCTGTCAGTGCTTGCATGTTCACCTTTCACAACACATTCGGGAGGTAGGTCAACACTCCCGTCATTCACTGTCCATCTCTTTTTCTAACTGTCTGTTTCAGTGTCTCGTGCATGGACTTTTCTGATGACGGCCAAATGGTTGCTGCCGGTACCTGTGAATCCTACATTCGCGTGTGGTCACTGGATGGCCGAGGTCTACCAACGATGAACGCCCATGAGAAGGATGCTAAATTCAACAGCCGGAAGCTCATTGGTCACGCTGGACCAGTCTATGATGTAGCCTTCTCCGGCTCTGCCTCTGGACCCCCACAAAAACTTTTTGGTGATGATGGACGTTCAAACACTGCCATCGACGGCCGTCCCAAGCTGCTTCTTTCATGCTCGGCCGATGGACATATCCGGCTATGGTCATTGGAGTCTTGGGCGTGTCTATGTCTGTACAAGTCACACGACGGACCGATCTATCGCTCTCTCTGGAGTCCACATGGACACTACTTTCTTAGCGGAGGATACGACAAGGCATTGCGTCTGTGGATGCAAGACCACGCCTCTCCTCAACGCCTCATGGTTGGACATGACACGGCTATCTCGGCTATTGCTTGGCATCCCAACGGCATGTACGTGTTCTCGGCATCAGATGAGACAGACAAATCGATTAGAATGTGGTCCGTGGTTACTGGAGCGTGCGCACGAGTCTTTGCCGGACATAGTGATCACATCACTGCTCTCGAGTGTGCTCCCAACGGCAAGATCCTGGCCAGCGCTGACCTAGCAGGAAACATATTTTTCTGGGATCTTGCCAGAGGCACTCGCATCAAGCGGTCACGCGGTCATGGTCGAGGCGGTATTTGGTCTCTGAGCTTTAGCATGGAATCGACGGTTCTAGCATCCGGCGGCCAGGATGGCACCGTCCGGTTATGGGATGTCGAGGAACCACTTGATCCTCAGAAGGCTGCAGCCAAGGCCGGACTAGACGCCGCTGCCGCTCCCACAGCAACCGACAGTGCGCCGCCCGCGGCAACGACGACGGATGCATCGCGTGTTAATGCCTCAGCCCCCAGTCAATCGACGGCTACTGCGGCGGCAAGTGGCTCGCAAAAGAAGAAGAGCAAGGACGTCATGGTTACCCACGACCAAATCAATGCATTTCCTACCAAGAAAACGCCCGTGATGCGCGTCAAGTTCACGAGGATGAATCTGGTCATGGTGGGCGGGTGCTACGACCCAGAGCGATAGGATTGCTTGGCCGTAGACTCCCCTCCCTGGGTTCGGCAGACATGGCTGTCCAAGAGCATGCGGCCGTCGCGAAGGCAACCCTTGGCCGCAAGGAGGCAAGCTAAGCGCAACTCGAGGAGAAGAATGGTGAAGGCGAATGGAAAAGCTACATGCAAGGCGTAAACGTGTCATTGTCACGAGGGCGTTCAAGGTGAATTCGCAACATATTTAGTGTCTATGCAAGCCAGAGGGACACAAGTTTGCTGCATTGGGAGGCTTGTCCGGGGTTTTTTTTTTTTTTTTTTTTTTGTTAATCATATAGATACCTACCTACCTTGCTTGGCGTTTTCGGCAAAATGGCTTCTCGTGAGGAGTGCGAGGCTGGAATACTTTCTCGAACTAGTGCTGCTATGATTATGGCGAAGATTTGATGTATAAAAACACCAGACTAGATGTGTTATATCCTGCCCGTCGTCAAGTCAAACGGCTACGCGGAGGCGAATGCGCATTGCGTCTGCTGACTGGTCGGGTGAATTCCTGCACGCTTCAAGGCGTCGACTGCCTTAGGCCACGACGCCACAACCCACTTCGTCACGCGATTCCAAGCACGTACGTACGTAGCATCGAACAGGCAGGCAATGACGTTGGCTCATTGGCTCTGCTGCTCGGCACCGTAAGCTTTGGTCCTCGTTGACATTCATCCCACATCGTGCACCGCCCTCTCAACTCGCAACCAGCACAGCTCGCAATCCTAGCCCCGTGCTTCCAACCACGGCCCTATCGCTCTCACAATGGATGTCGAGGAGTCGCCGTGGGCCGACTCGAGCCACAGCATCAAGAAGACGTCCCAAGTCAACCCCTCCTCGAGCTCCGAACAATCCACATCCCAGACAACTTCGCCTCGTCCCTCACGCGGCCCACGTCGCCTTGTTGCTCAGCATACTCGGCTCGAGGCGGTCGAGGATCCCTTGGGGCCCTTGAGCGCCTCGGCCGACGATCATGACGGCGCCTCAGATGCACCCCCCGTGCCGCCGCTGAAGGAACAGCTGGTCATCCGCACCACTATGCCGCACCAGCAACAGCCTCGGCGACCGATTGACCCCCATCTTCTAGATGATAATGACTTCAAAAGCCCTGGTGGACCCCGGGCACCACCGCCTGTGGATACCGCCAAACCCAGCAGCATACAAATTTCTACACGACCGAGCGTTACCATCGAGCAAGCTGCCAAGCCTAGCTTCCATATCACAGTCGGTGATCCGGTCAAGATTGGGGATTTGACGAGCTCGCACATTGTCTACTCTGTCAGGACGAGGGTTGGTCTATCTTTAAAAATCTCCGTCAATGATTGTGGCTTGCTACCTATGTGAAGGATGCTGACCTCGGGACTTTCACACAAACCAGACCACCTCTCGAGCGTATAAACAACCAGAATTCGAGGTGAAACGACGATACCGCGATTTCCTTTGGCTGTATAATACACTCCATGCGAACAATCCGGGCTGTATTGTTCCCCCGCCCCCGGAGAAGCAGGCAGTTGGACGCTTTGATAGCAATTTTGTCGAGAGTCGACGAGCTGCCCTGGAGAAGATGCTCAACAAAACTGCCGCTCACCCGACTTTGCAGCATGACGGCGACCTGAAGCTCTTCCTTGAAAGCGAGGCATTCAATTCCGACATCAAGCACAGAGAACACAAGGAACCATTGCCCAGCGAAAGCAAAGGTGTGCTCGGGTCACTGGGAATCAACGTTGGGCGAGGGGACAAGTTTGTCGAGCAGGATGACTGGTTCCATGACCGAAAAATATATCTCGATGCTCTGGAGAACCAATTGAAGGGTCTCCTGAAAGCCATGGAGACCATGGTTGGTCAACGGAAAATGATGGCTGAGGCGGCTGGTGACTTCTCAGCGTCACTTCACGCCCTCTCTACGGTCGAGCTTTCGCCAACGCTGTCAGGACCACTGGATGCTTTATCCGATCTGCAGCTTACCATACGGGACGTGTACGACCGACAAGCTCAGCAGGATGTTTTGACGTTTGGTATCATTATTGAAGAATATATTCGACTCATTGGTTCTATTAAGCAGGCTTTTAATCAGCGTCAGAAGGGTTTCTACGCCTGGCATGCGGCTGAGTCGGATCTCCAAAAGAAGAAGAATACTCAGGACAAGCTCCTCCGGCAGGGCAGAAGTCAGCAGGATCGTCTCAACCAGGTAAATGCCGAAGTTGGCGACGCGGAAAAGAAAGTACACCAGGCTCGACTGCTCTTTGAAGACATGGGCCGCCTGATGAGGACCGAAATTGATCGATTCGAGAAGGAGAAGGTGGAGGACTTTAAGAGTGGGGTAGAAACGTTTCTCGAGAGTGCTGTGGAAGCACAAAAGGAGGTGAGAATCCATTCAATCTCATGTCATCGCCGAAGGCGGGAGCTCGCCGCAGGCGGCCCCCGGGCCCCCGAAGGGATATTTCTCCGCTATTGATTTCCAGACGATACGGCAGTGGGTGTATCATTTCTCTAACGCACTTTCTCTAGCTTATTGAAAAGTGGGAAACTTTCCTGATGCAATTGGATGCTGAAGACGACGAGTCAGCGTTCTACCGCCCGCCTGTATTCCAGCAACAATCGAAGCCACCCGGTGACACTGCCATTGATCGAGCCAGAGCACGTATGGACGAAGATTCCGATTGATAAAAAGCATAGTATCTCGGTAGCGGTTCATATCATCTTGTAGCCAAAGAATAAGGGTCATGTCGCAGGAGCCCAATGGAGTATCTGGAGTCAAAAAAGGGAGTCGGTACTCGGCTTTGGTTGCAAAATCCAGAGTTGGGTTTCTTTCGTAAACGAGTTATTTGTCGTATTATTTGTACGAGCTTAGTAACTTCGGCTATTGTACAGTTGAGCGTCTTGCCTTGATCAGATTCATTGTAACCGATCCTCCTTTGTCTGTGTCGACTTTTATGCCACATAACCCCTCTGCAGGCATCATGAGCGCGTTCTTTCATTTCCTCCTCGTCGGTGACTTCTTTGGCCCCGAGTCCTTCAGGGCGTTCGAATCCTGCGCGGCATACCCCGTGATTAGATCCGCGAAATCGTCCATCCTGGCGTCTGCCCCCTCTGCCGCAACACCCTCTTCCTCTGGCGGAGCAGTAGCAGCAGAAGAAGCGGCGTCAAAGGCGCGACCAAACCGCTCACGAAAGGCAGCCAGCCTTCCGGCTTCGTCAAGCTCCACGTTTCGCAGGGACTTTTCGCTCGGTTGCCAGAGGAGCGTGTTGCGGGTGTCTTTGGAGGCGCGGTAGAGCGGCGCGGGGGAGGTGGTGCGCATGGTGTAGGCTGAGCCGTCGGAGAGGGTGACGAGCTGCGTGAAGGTGTAGGGCCGGCGGGCGCGGGGGATGAAAGTCGCGTGGCGGACTTGGAGGAGGAGGAGGAGGAGTCGGCTTACGGGAGGTGGTGGGTTGCGATGTGAGGAGGAGAGGGCGGGTCGGGATGCGGAGATGGTGGTTGGGAGGGGGAGAGATGGGAGTTTCCCCATTGTGAATGGTTTTCTTCTATGATTGTTCTCGGTTTCTATGTTGATTTCCGGCCTCGCGATTGGCGAATTGCGAGGGGTTTAGGTCGGTTTGTGGTCTTGGGTGCGATTTGGGCGATGGGCTGAGGTTACGGTGAGCTCCAGACGATGGATGTGGGTGGATGGGCGCAAAATTTCCGGCCCGCTGGTGGGTGTGGCGCCTGGCGGGCGCTTATCGATAAAGATTTTCAACCGTCCCGTTCTGTCGGGTGACGCTTGATGCACCTGCCCGGTACTAAGGCTACATTGACAATTGTCCGTCCTGCCTTGGGTAGGTTGTCTGTTTGTTACACTCTGTTCGCATTTGCATTGTCCTTTTGCCTTGCCGCGGCGTTTAGGTGAATTTCTACCAGAGGCAGCATAATGAGGTGTGTGTTATGATGAGGGCGGCGTGCACATATTTGCGACGAGGAGCGCCGCTGGTGCCTCCGCCTGTGCCTCCGCCTGTGCCTCTGGGACGAGCCGAAGGCCCTTGGGTTTCCCGATTGGGGGGTTTTTGCGTCCGGAGTCGGGCATCAAGAGGGGCGAGAAGTGTACCGTTGTTTAGAGGGTATCATGATGTTGTTGTCGGCGCTGTTCAAGTCGGTAGGTGCACAACAACAGGGAGGTGGTCATGGGGCGTACGATCGAAATCAGAACGCACGGGGGGGGGACAGTCTCGATCTACACATGGTGAGCCTTTTTCCTTTTCGTCCTCTCCTACTTTTTATGCCTTGCGTTTTTTCTATCAAACTAAACTCCTCCTCACAAAGCGCCACTCTCCAGACCCGTCACCTCATCTGCCTCCCCGCCATCGCGGAAGCTCTCCCCCGGCTCAGCGGAAACATCTACCGCGGAATTCTCCCCCGGCTCAGCGGAAGCACCTACCGCGGAATTCTCCCCCGGCTCGGCGGAAGCACCTACCGCGGAATTCTCCCCCGGCTCGGCGGAAGCACCTACCGCGGAATTCTCCCCCGGCTCGGCGGAAGCACCTACCGCGGAATTCTCCCCCAACGCCGACCCGACGATCCTGCCCGAACAACTCCGCTCCGTCCTCCGACTGCTCAACAACCCCGTGGTCGTGTGTACGGCCACGCACGGGGCTGTGCCGCGCGCAATGACCATGTCGTCGTTCACGTCCCTGACGCTGACGCCCACGCCGCTCGTTTCGTTCAACATCGCGACACCGAGCAGGACGCTGGATGCCATTGTGGCGAGTCGGGCGTTCAACATCCATGTCTTGGCGGGGGATCCCAGCGGAGTGGCCGTGGCGGACCATTTCACGAGGGGGAATGCAGAGGGCGTGTTTGAGTCGATGAAGGGGGCGACGTACTCGTTTGGGCGGAGGGAAGGTTCCGCGCCGGTGATATCCGGACGGGGGGTTTTGAGGGTTCTGAGGTGTAGGCTTTTCGGGGGGGGTGAGGGGGAGGAAGGGGGGCTGGTGCGGGTGAGGGATCATGTTATTGTTGTGGGGGAGGTGGTCGAGATGATTGTGGGGGAGGGGGGGGAGGGAGTTTGGGTTGGCGTATGCGGATAGGAGGTATAGACGGGTGGGTGGTGTGATTGGGCATGGGGAGTAGGCTGTGTGTGTATGTGTGTTTGGTTTTTGTTTCTTGTTTTGAACATTGGGTGCTTGGGCTTGATGATCGAAGAATACCGCGGGCTGTTTTGGGAGCAGCAATCGTATCTCAAGTTTGTGGTGTCCGCGATGGGGGCCAAAAATGGAACTCCGTGAAGCTTTAGGTTTAGGGTATGTGAAGCATCGGGTCGAGCACCTCTGTACCTCACCTACTTGGCCGCTTTTTTACTACTTGGTTTTCCAGCTTGTAGCCATATTTTGGTGGCAACAGCAAACGAGATACATGCCCGGTGTAGAGACACGTTCTTGGAGGAGGGTGGTAAGGAAGAGGCTGATAAGCTGGAACGCGGCAGATACGGATTATGTACGGCGCTAAAGCTGTCACCTCGGGACTCTTTTTTTTGACTTTGTGCGGAGGATCGTGTACTATCCTGATGTTCACAATGTACATCAGCTATAATTAAACACGTGCCGAATAGAAGACGCAACATATTTAGTAGATGACAGGTTGATTCCTTGGGCAGGCGACAGTATGCTCGACGTTGACAAACTCCTGCATGCTCACTTTGCGAGGAGCTGATTGAGATAATGAAGAACCAACCGGTTTTGGCAAGCCATTCAAGTAGCAGCTAGCCAATCAAAGCTCACTGGCGTCCGCACATGCGTCAGCCTCGCCACAGGAATCCCAGCGTTTTGTGGTTGTAAGAAAAAAAAAGGAAAAAAAAAAAAGGAAAAAAAAAAAAGGAAAAAAAAAAAAGGAAAAAAAAAAAAGGAAAAAAAAAAAAAAGGAAAAAAAAAAAAAAGGAAAAAAAAAAAAAGGAAAAAAAAAAAAAAGGAAAAAAAAAAAAAAGGAAAAAAAAAAAAAAGGAAAAAAAAAAAAAAGGAAAGG